>JAQQAC010010508.1:46151755-46195430 GCA_029783875.1 Phataginus tricuspis | reverse complement strand
ATCTCACTATGCTGATGGACAGTGACTGTAATGGGGTTGGTGGGGGGGACCTGATGAAGGGGGTAGTTTAATCACCATAATATTGCACATGTAATTGTAGATTAATGATACCAAAATAAATTATATATTAAAAAAAAAGATGAGTAATGCACAGTTCCTGGTGTCAAGAACCTTGCAGTGCAGGATCAGCTACTAAATAGAACTGGACCCAAGACTTTCAGAATCTTTGTCCATTGCACTTTACATCAGACTTATTAAAAAAACCTTCTTGTTGTGGATCAACTACTACTTATAGACAGAATTCTAAAGATGACTCCCCAACATTCTCATCCCCTGGTTATTTAACTAAACACTAAACTAAGGGTGTGAAGGGATTTTGCAGATGAAATTAAAGTTCCAAGTTAGTTGATATTAAGACAGTGATAATTCAGGTGGATTTGATCCAGTCAAGTGAGCCCTTTAAAGGTTGAGTTTCTTTGGTTGGGAGTAGAAGGGCAAGTCTGATTCAAATGGTGATAAGGGCCTGACCCACCATTGCTGGCTTTGAAGGTGGAGAGGACTCGCCAGGACTGCAGGGAGCCTCTAGGAAAGAATGGCTCTTGGCTGACAGTCAGCCAGAAAATGAGGACCTCTGACCTACAGCTGCAAGGAACTGAGTTCCGCCAGCTATTGGAATGAGCCTAGAAGCAAATCCCTCCCCAGAGTCTTCAGATAAGGGCCCAGCCTGGCCAAGGCCTTTGGTTTCAATCCCTGAAATGCTAAAAAGAGAACTCAGTTAAGCATGACCTAAACTTCTAATCTAAAGAAATGAGTTAGTAATTGCATGTTGTTCTAAGTTTGTGGTAATACAACATTCAGCAACAGAAAACTACTACATGGAAATTACAAACAACTAAAGTGGTATTATTCAATAAAAATAACTTTCAATTCCACTTCAGATAGCAAAGAGCTGAAATTATACAATACATATCAGAAAACCTGCTATTCACACATGCACACACAACAAAGCAGAGAAAACAAGTTGTTTATTAAATAGCATTTGTTTAATATTTCTGGTGTCACTTTGACAGCCAAATATGGGTTTAACTAAGAATTATTTTAAAAATGGGTTCTTTAAAGCATCTTTCTCACGTTTTCCCAATTTTTTTTTTACTGTGGAAAAATACACATAAAACTAACCACCTTAACACTTTAAGTGTACAGTTCAGTAGTATTAATACATTCATAGTGTTGTGCAACCATCACCACTATCTATCTCTGTAACTCTTTTCATTTTGTAAAACTGAAACTCTGGACCCATTAACATACTCCCTATTCTCCTTTTTTCCCAACCTCTGACAACTGCCATTCTACTTTCTGTTTTTGACTACTCTAAATACTTGATATTAAGTAGAAAGACACAGTATTTCTCCTTTCATGACTGGTTTATTTCACTTGGCATAATGACTTCTAGTTTACGGCATGTTGTAACACATTACTATCCATGTGGTAGCATATTATAGAATTTCCTTCATTTTTAAAGCTGAGTAATATTCCCAAATATACCAAACTGTGCTTATCTACTTATCTTTTGATAGATGCATTTGGGTTAACTCCACATTTTAGATATTGTGAATAATGCTGCTATGAACATGTATTTATACACCTCTTCAAGATCCTACTTTCAGTAGAACTGCTGGGTCATATGGTAATTCTAATTTTAATTTTCTGAGGAACCACCATACTCTTTTCCAAAGAGGCTGTACCACTTAAAATTCCCACCAATGGTGTACAAGGGTTCCAATTTCTCTACAGCCTTGCCAAAACTTGTTTTCTGATAGTAACCATACTAATGGTATGTCCTTGTAGTTTTGATTTGCTTTTCCCTAATGATTAGCGATGTTGAGCATCTTTTCATGTATGCATTGGCCATTCATGTCTCTTTTTTGCAGAATGTCTGTTCAAGTCTTCTGTCAATTTTTGAACTAGGTTGTTTCTTTGTTGTGCTTTTAAAGGAATTCTCTATAGATTTTGGTTTTTAGTCACTTACCAGATATATGATTTGAAAGTATTTTCTCCTATTCAATGGGGTGCCTTTGTACCATCTGTTGATAGTGTCTTTTGAAATACAAAACTTTTTAACTGTCATGAAGTCCAATTTGTCTTTTGTTGTTGTTACCTGTGCTTTTGGTGTCATATCCAAATCACTGCCAAATCCAATGCTGTAAAGGTTTCGTCCTATTTTTTTTTTGAGACTGTTGTAATTTTTATTCCCTTTGGTATCCTGATTAGAATAAGAGCATGAGAATTATGCTTTACAAACATTGTATTATTACTCCACTGTGATTATGGCTTCACACTGATTCACTGATTATACATAGAAAAAATAACACTGGAATTAAGGCAAAAGCTGTATGTGCAAACCAAGCAATTTATCCTGATACAGTCCTTACTAAAAAGCTCTTTTGGTTAGGTGATGATTGATATTGCTGCATGCAGGTCAGTCACTGCTTTGAAGGATGAGGATAATGGCTTCATTCATAAAAAAAAAAAAAAAAAAAATCCATCCTACAGGCCCACAATGGCCAGAGGAAACCTTCAGTATCTTCCACCCATGTCACTTGCAATCATGGTGCTCAGGGTCTTCTGATACATCTGACTGAATATCTGTTTTACTAAAAGATCAATCTCACTTCGAGTGACCACAATCCTGACCAGGTAGAGTCATATATGCTGGCACCTTCCATGGAATAGTAGAGCCTCTTAGCAAAGAAAGTAGTGTGGTTCAGGGCACAATGAAAAATGGTCGTCAAACCACTTTCAGTATTTCCAGAAAACTGAAGTCTAACACTGCTTAACACACATGGATTAGCCATCCTGCAATAAACCTTCGTGGCAGTTTTCAGCTAAGGAAAGCTTCTTGTGGCGAGAATCATGTTAAAGCAAGAGTCATCTGTCCCTAGTCTCCTTTCGCCCACTTGACAGAGACACTGAGCACCACCCTGGGCTAAATTGTGGTTTATGTGTGTGTGTTTAGCATTTTAACTTTTCAAAACCTTTGAAACACAAAACTTTTTAACTGTCATGAAGTCCAATTTGTCTTTTGTTGTTGTTACCTGTGCTTTTGGGGTCATATCCAAATCACTGCCAAATCCAATGCTGTAAAGGTTTTGTCCTATTTTTTTTTTTTTTTTTGAGACTGTTGTACCTGCCTGGCTTACCTGACCTTTTTAGCCAAATCTCACAAATAGGAAGCAAGTCCTGGCCCTCGATGGGGTGTCCTCATTTCAGTAAATGTAGAATTTATAAGAATCAGCAAAAGAGCTTGAGTTCACTGTAAAATGTGTCGAAACACAGATACTGGTTTTAAGATAATTGGGCTCAAATAAGGTTGGGAAAGGTCATGATTGTGGCAGCATAGTGCTCTGAAAAAAGGACATAGAGGTAAAGGCTGGGGTTGAGTCCCAGCTGTGCCACTGGCTTTTCAGGTGACCATGGCAATTCCTTTCCCTGAGTGTAATGGTCTCTGGAAAATGGACAGGTTGCAGATGAACTTTGGAACGAACTTCACCTGGAATCCTTTTGAGTTCTGAGAATCTTAACTCTGATATGGCTGGTCACTACCTTGAGTTCCTCTTGCCAACTCAGGATGTTTTTTGGAAGTAATGGCAGGAGATGGTATTAACAGAGGACATTTCTCTACTAAGACATTTCTTCCTCAGATTCTGGAGGAGGGGTGGTCGTGGTGATAACTTTCACAAATGTCCATGGTTTTCAAATAAAAACCCATCCATCTTGAGCCCAAATGTACAGTGTCAGTTCTTAGGGGCTGGGTGTGCCATCAGGAGCCTAATGATATTTAGCCTTGCCAGACTCTGTAATGACTCCTTGGAAATGCCACATTCTCTCTCGTAAAAAAAAAACCATCCCAGTTTTGGCAAAACTGGACAGCTACACGTAACAGAATGAAACTGGATTATTGTTTAACCCCATACACAAAAGTAAACTCGAAATGGATCAAAGACCTGAATGTTAAGTCATGAAACCATAAAACTCTTAGAAGACAACATAGGCAAAAATCTCCCGAATATAAGCATGAGCGACTTCTTCCTGAATGCATCTCCTTGAGCAAGGGAAACAAAAGCAAAAATGACCTCATGGGACTACATCAAACTAAAAAGTTTCTGTACAGCAAAGGACACCACCAACAGAACAAAAAGTCATCCTACAGTATGGGAGAATATATTTGTAAATGACATATCTGACAGGGGTTAACATCCAAAATATATAAAGAACTTACATGCCTCAACACCCAAAAAACAAATAACCCAATTAAAAAATGGGCCGAGGATATGAAGAGACAGTTCTCCAAAGAAGAAATTCAGATGACCAACAGACACATGAAAAGATGCTCCACATCACTAATCATCGGGGAAATGCAAATTAAAACCACATTGAGATATCACCTCACACCAGTAAGGATGACCACCAACCAAAAGACTAAGAACAACAAATGCTGGCGAGGATGTGGAGAAAGGGGAACCCTCCTACACTGCTGGTGGGAATGTAAGCTAGTTCCACCATTGTGGAAAGCAATATGGAGGTTCCTCAAAAAACTAAAAATAGAAATACCATTTGACCCGGAAGTCCCACTCCTTGGAATTTACCCAAAGAATACAACTTCTCAGATTCAAAAAGACATATGCACCCCTGTTTATTGCAGCACTTTTTACAATAGCCAAGATATGGAAGCAACCTAAGTGTCCATCAGTAGATGAATGGATAAAGAAGAGGTGGTACATATACACAATGGAATGCTATTCAGCCATAAGAAAGAAACAAATTCTACTATTTGCAACAACATGGATGGAGCTGGAGGATATTATGCTCAGTAGAATATGCCAGGTGGAGAAAGACAAGTGCCAAATGAGTTCCCTCATTTGTGGAGTACAGCAACGAAGCAAAACTGAAGAAACAAAATAGCAGCAGACTCAGAGACTCCAAGAAGGAACTAGTGGTTACCAAAGGGGAGGGGTGTGGGAGGAGGGGTGTGGGAGGGCGGGTGGGGAGGGAGGGAGAAGGGGATTGAGGGGTATTATGTTTAGTACACATAGTGTGGGGGGTCACCGGGAACAGTGTAGCACAGAGAAGGGAAATAATTAATCTGTGGCATCTTACTACACTGAAGGACAGTGACTGCATTGGGGTATGGGTGGGGACTTGATAATATGTGTAAAAGTAGTAATCAAATTGTTTTTTCATGTGAAACCTTCATAAAAGTGTATATCAATAATACCTTAATAAAAAAAAAACGGGAGATTAAAAACATCTAATTAGAAAAGGGAAAAAAAAAATATATATATAACCATCCCAGTGGCTTTCCTTTCATTTTCTGCAGGGCCAGGATCAGTGTATCACTGCTCTGGGCCGTGTGTGTTTCTGCTGTAAAGGTCATAAGAGGCCTGTGGTCTTGGAAGATGCCCAAGGAGCAGGGTGTCTGGCTTCTCTAATCATTTAGAGTAGCTTCCACAGCTTAAAGGTCATTTTCATTCATCTGTATTGTTACCTTTCTCTTAGGCATCTTACACCCTCCCTGTTCAAAGTACTGCCCATAGGCCTATCTACCGGTAATACCTGCACCACCTGGGAGCTTGCTGCAATGCAGAATCTTGAGGTCTTAACACTTTCTTCCGTCTCTTTTGTGGTTTTGCAGTCTTCACCCTTTTTCCTTCTTAAAGTTGTCCACTTTAAATGGGTCTGGAAGCTCCACCTCCAAAGACCCTCCCCTCCCCCCTTCTAGGGTATACAGTTTACAGCAGGTATCTGCATCTTGGAGGTGGGGACTGGGGATGCCTTGGCTAGCTCCTCTGATGTCCTAAGAAATCACTGCAAATCCAATATTAATAAAGCTTCTTTCTCCCCTGTTTCCATTTAAGTTTTTTAGTTTTAGTTCTTCTGTTTAGGTCTTCCATTCACTTTGCGTTAATTTTTTTTTTGTGGTGTTACATAAGGGTCTAACGTCATTCTTTTACATGTGGACATCCAGTTGTCCCAGACCATTAGCTGAAAAGATTGTCTGTCATTCCTCCATGATCTTGGCACCCATCAAAAATCATCTGACTATATATGCAAGGGTTTAGTTCTGGGATCCCTATTCTATTCCATTGGTCTGTACGTCTATCTTTACACCAGTGTCACGCTGTTTTGATGACTGTAGCTTTGTAGTTAGTTTTCAAATCAGGAAGTGTGAGTCTTCTAGTTTTGTTCTCTTTCAATATTGTTTTGGTGGTAGTGGGGATTTGGGGTATTGAAAAGTTGAAAAGGGTGAAGGAGATCAAGAAGTATAAACTTCCAGTTATAAAATATGTTAAGTCATGAGGATGTAATATAATGTACAGCTCAGGGAATATGGTCAATAATATTGTACTAACTTTGTATGGTGATTGATAATAACTAGACTTATTGAGGTGATCATTTCACAACATATACAGAAGTGGAGTAAATATGCTGCACCCCTGACACTAATATAATATTGTATGTCAATTATACCTCAATTTTTAAAAAGACTGTTTGGTTAGTCCAGGTCTGTTGAGATTCCATACAAATTTAAGAATGGGTTTCTCTAGTTCTGTAAAAAATGTCATTTGGATTTTGATAGGGATTGCACTAAATCTGTAGGTCACTTTGGGTAGTACTGACATTTTTATAGCATCAAGTCTTAATCCATAAGCACAAATATGTGTTCCCATTTCTGTGTCATCTACTGTACTGGATTCATTTATTAGTTCTAGTATTTTGTGTGTGTGTGGACTATTTATTGCTTTCTACATATAAGATCATATCATCTATAAACATCTATATACTTATTCCTTTCCAATTCTGATGGCTTTTGATTTCTTTTTGTCACCTGATTACTTTGGTTAGAATTTCTAGTACTATATTGAATAGAAGTGGTAAAAGAGGGCATCCTGGCCTTGTTCCTGATCTTAGAGAAGCTTTTTTTCATCACTGAGTAGGCTATTAAATGTGGGTTTTTAATATATGGCTTTTATTATGTTGTAGTTTCCTTTTATTACCAGTTTTTTTTTCTTGAGTGTTTTATAATAAAAGGGTGTTTTATTTTATGAAATGCCTTTTCTGCATTGAGATGATCAGGTGTTTTTTGTTTTCTTCATTCTGTTAATATGGTGATTGCACCGATTGATTTTCATATGCACTGCAGGAAGAAATCCCACTTGGTCATGACATGTAATCTTTTAAATATGCTTCTAAATTTTGTTTGCTAGTATTTTGTTGAAGACTTTTACATCAATGTTTATAAGGGCTATTGATCTGTAGTTTTCCTGTAGTGTCTTTTCCGGCTTTGGTATCAGGGTAACGCTGGTCACACAGAATGAGGTAGAAAATGTTCCCTCCTCTGTAATTTTTTGGAAAAGTTTGAGAAAGATTGGTATTCTTCATTAAATATCTGGTGAAATTGACCAGTGAAGGAATCAGGTCCAGAGCTTTTCTCTACTGGGAGATTTTTGATTAATACTTTAATCACCTTACTAGCCAAAGGTCTATTTAGATTTTGTGTTTTTTTGCAGTTCAGTTTTGGTAGGTTTTGTGTTTCTAGGAATTTGTCCAGTTCCTCTAGATTATCCAATTGTTGCTGTACCGTTGTTCACAGTACCCTTTGATAATCCTTTTTATTTTGTAGAATTGGTTGTACTGTTCCCACTTTGGTTTCTGATTTTAGTTATTCGAGTTTTTTCTCTTTATTCTTTAGTCCATGCACTAAAAGTCTGTGGATTTTGTTGATTTTTTGAAAAACCAACATTTGGTTTCATTGATATTCTCTATTATTTTGATTTTCACTTTTAACAGTTTCCCTGTCACAGTAAAATTTAATAGCTTAACAGGCTTTTAATATTCTTTTAGAAATATGCTAATTAGATTAGAATTTATAGGATGTTAGGGACAAAGTCCACGATTTGTAATTTACATTGATTATGCAGTACAGGACAGGAATTAGGCCAATAAATGGGTGCAGAGTATGAAATATCCTTAATAGAATTTCAGTTTGAAACTGATATTAATATCAGATCTACTAGTTATCAGCTTGGAGAAAAAACTATGGTACAATAAATGGTTAAGATGTAATATTGCAATGAACACACTGTTTTTAAATTTACTGCCCTAGAGATCAACTTTGAAGGCAAAAACAAACACAGTTGATGATTTCAGTACTTCAGTCTTTTGTATACAACAGAAGAACTTAAAAACAGATTTAAAATATATTTAGAATATGAATCTGAAAGGCTCCTCAAACATTACTTGTATCTTATTTGCTAACCAAAACCAAAGAGCTTTACAACTAATAATAAAAGAAAAACTAAATCTATGTAGTCAAGTTAATACAAAGGGATGGTACATAAATAATACCTCTTTTGGTTTAATAGTTGCAGTAATTTTCTTTGTCTATCTTTACACTGTTAAGAATGGTTTAGATTTTAAAGCTTCTTTAGTATAAAAGTAAAGAAAAATGAAAATACTGAAATCTTTAACCATGAGACTTGTATATAGCTAAGAAAGAACAGAATAATCTTTATGAGTTATACTATGTGTTAGCATAAAAACAGTATTATTCAGTTAAGAAGTCTAACTTATTTCAAAAAGGGTATCATTTTTTCATTTGTAATTATTATGAATAAATTATAATGGTTGAAACTTTTTAACTAAGGCTAATAGACCCTGAAGAGCTTACTAATTCTTAAATACTTTTCCCGGTAATAGTAAGGACTAATGGTAATTATGTGAGAAAAGATAATGAATTAAAGTTCCTAACTAAAGGTCAGTAGTAGTTAAAACAACAGAGACCAGGCTGATAACTTCCACTGGAGTAACAGGGAACACAGTTTTCTGAGTTGGGAGGGTGAACTTTTTAAAAAAATCAGTAAACCAACAAACCAACCCCATCAAGTCATCTGATAATATCATCTAAAGTTTTGAGTAAAAGAGCACAGGCCTTTCTAAAGGCCTGAGTCTTAAATAAGGAAAAGTCCCTGGAGAAAGTCAGATTCTTGGATTTACAGTTACCCCTGATATTAAATAAGATAAAGGATTCCACTGGTGGTATACATGAAAATAATTAGAGGAAGTAAATATATTATATAAAAGCATTTCTACATCTATAAAAAATGATGAGTATCTTCTTTATACATGTCATAATAAAGCACTGTGAAAAGTAAATATATTTATAAGTGCTAGATATCATATGTGACTATGACCCGGGTTCAACAGGAGTATCAAATCCTAGAAATATGAAAAGTACAGTGCACTATAGGAAGTGAGTTTAAAGTTTTTATAGTTGAACTCATTGAATATCAATAAAAACATATAGAAAACAATTAAAAGGAACAAAACTACTACATTGAAACTTTTGGGAGCTTACATCAGAAATAAGTTAAGTATTACTTTTTATTTTATGATTGAAGAAAAAAATTTACATTGTACAACAATAAAGTGACCCAGGTGAGAAGCCATATAGCTGTGCTGTTGCTAATAAATAATTAGTAACAATCATGATGATTATAAATATACTATTAATAGCATCTACCCTTTGACAGGCTGTAACTATATACTAGGTACTTACACTCATCCTTTTTATCTTTGGATAAAAGATAAATAGGACATTTTAGGTAAGGACAAATAGAAAAACAGTTAAGACTTTTTTGACTTTTATTCAACCCTTTAAAAAGAAACTTCTTTACATGTTTCATCAATTAAGGAATTTAATGCCCACTAACCTCACTGATGGAAGTGTGGCCTGTACCCTGAGTTTTTCTGATGACCTTATTGGATTGCCATTGCCTTCCTGCCCCTTAATCACCCAGCCTCCTCTTTTTAAAGAAATGCACTGGAACTAACTTAAGGATAAAAGATGTGACTCTCATCTTGACTATCAAAGGGCTTGCTACAGAACTGAGAATATACTAAACACATACCTCAACTGATTCATTGTCTGGAAAATTTAGTCATATACATGGAAAGCTGTTCATGTCCTCTGGCACATAAAGGCCTAGTTGTTAACAAAAATTAGTTATCTTATTTCCTCCACAACAAAGGTTACCAACACAATTGAGACTGGCCATTCCTATTGTTCAATAAATAGTTTGTAAGGAGAGGGATCATTGTTTGTGTATAAACCCAGTTTTGGAGCAGTTCAGTGTATACAGATGAACACCCCTAGACAAAGTATCTGTCAAGTACAAATATGTAATTGTAAAAGCACAGGAAAGTTGACTTTGAACCACTAATAAGTAAGCAGAGCACATGATTCCTAATTTAACATTTCAAATGAATGACTGCAAAAATCAACATAAGTAATTTACCCTAAACTGAATCTGAAAGTTCTATCCCTGAGAAAAATCAAACAACGGAGGCCATATAAGTAAGTTAAGTGAAGGAAACCAGAGCAAACACTTTCCCCCCTCATTTACACCATGTTAAAGAATGGTAGTAGTCCAACATATTACAATTTTTCTGGATTTAGAAATCTGACACCTCACAACTCAATCTTCTAAATACTTCATAATTAGAGAAAGTTCAGCATATAACTCAAGATTTGCAATAGGAATAGTGTACATCAATAGAAAAGTTACTAAGCAAAAATGCTTTGCACAATTACTTGGGAAGATACTCAACAATTTAAAACAACTCCACAGCAATTGTGTAGCAAAGTTAATGCCCTGTCATTAATGCATAGTCATTACTTGAATTAGATCTAAGTATTCTTAAGAAATTCTTAAGAAAGTAATCTTAACACTTCTATAAAGGTAACAGTACAAAACTTTGAGTAAAAACACAACTAACATTTTTAAAGAGTAGAGAGTCATACAAGCATAATTACTTATGAAATCAATGATTAAGGAGCTCTGTGAGATAATCTCTGCTCGGAACCATCCAACATAATACTATCTAATGTCTGCTCATCTCTCTGTAGCTTGATGAAATTATTTTTATGTAAATGCTATCCTTAACAGATAGTAGAAAATCCTAAGATTTCTTCATAGTACTTAAGAAGCTATTATATCCCTTAACTTAGAAATGACTCTTTAAAAATAAAATATTAAGGGGATAGTCAGGAAATTAAGGCTTGGAAATGGATGAAAGGTGTACTTCTTTAGGAAAACATTTCCATTTTCCTAAGTCACTTTCATACAGGCACATCTTTTAAAATTTTGCTTCACTTTATTGTGCTTTGCAGACGTATTTTTTTTACAAATTGAAGGTTTGTGGCAACCCTGCATTGAGCAAGCTATTGGCATCATTTTTCAATAGCGGTTCCTCATTTCATGTCTCTATGTTTCATTTTGGTAATTCTCAAAATATTTCACACTTTTTCATTATTATTATATTTGCTAAAGTGACCTGTGATAAGAGATCTTTGATGTTACTACTATAATTGCTTTGGGGTGCCACAAACCACACTCATAGAAGACAGCAAACATGACAAAATGTTAGGTATGTTCTGACTGCTCCACAGTCAAAATGGCAGTATTTTGGATCTCAAAAAGCTCTAAGCAAGGTAAATATTACCACATATAGTAAATATTAGCAAACATTTGAACAAACAATGAATATAGCACTCAACAGAAGAACATAAAAAGGATTCTCATATTCTTTTTGTTCCTCCTCCCAGTCTTTAGTCATCATGCTATATGGAATATAATGTCAGGGACCATACCCATTTTTGCTTACTACAGTATTCCACTGTCATAGAATAGGCTTTCAATAAGTGTTTGGGGAATGCATGAAATTTTCTTGTAGTATGAACAATTGGGCCATGACTTGATAGTGGTCATCGGAATGTTCTTATGGTTACTGCCAAGGCAACACAACAGACATGGTAGGAAATGCAATAATCCCAATTTATCATTTGTTGATAAGCTTGACATGGACAAGTAAACATGAGGTAGAGTAAAAAAACTAAAAAAATATCTTTTACTATTTTGATCAGGAACACCATAGAATTTTGGCAGATTTTCTCGGATTAAATCAGGATATTGGCATGCTGCCAGCTCTCAGTATACTGATTGTAGGCATGGCAATTTTTTGTTTTAAAAAGTGTTATCACTAAAAATGACTAGGAAAAATATGTTTTTCTTCCCAATTTCTTAGGTAATTACCACTTGAGTATACTTAATCAGTGAGGCCTAAGTGCCTTTTTATGGCTGTATGAGTTTCTATTATTTTCTAATACATTTCTGGCACATATGGGGAAATAAACAGAGTTTTTGCCTAAATGAAGGAATGAAATAATCTTCAAAGGAACTTTTTTAACTTATCATAAAAAAATGAAGGTATAATTTTTGTATGTAGCCCTTAACGTCTTTAGGATGTAGTAGGAATGACAGTATTTTCTCCAAAAGTAGAAATTTTTATCATAGGGCTAAACCAAAATAAGAAGTGTCAAGACAGTATTTTACGATAACTTTTTGTGATAGATTAAAGGTCTTTTTCCTACTGAGAGGCAGGTTTCCCTTCCCTTCAATCCATGCTGGCTTTATTGACATGTGTCATCAAAAGACTTCTAAGGACTTCTAAGCCTAGGATAAAAGAAAGCTTGCAGCATTGCTTGGCCCTTGGATCGCTCTTTCTGGTTCACCACAAAGTAAGCCTGGACCTACCATGCTGGGGAGACCATGAGCAAATGCTCCTAGTTCCAACTGAGCCTACCTTCCAGCCATCCCCACCAAGGTTCCAGATAAGTGAGTGAAACAGTTTTGGACCTTCCTGACCAGCTCATCCGTCAGTTAAATATCAGCAAGGGACTTTTTTTATGCCTTGTGTGATAGAAAATTCACTCAGCCATGCCCTTGTTCTATTTCCTGACTCACAAATCATGAGATACTAAAAAATAAAATTGTTAGCACTTTTATTTGGTGATAATTTGTTATAAAGCAACAGATAACCAGACCACTTAGAAGTGAATAGGTACTCCTTGAAACACTTTTACCGATCCTCAATCTGTTGACCAACTCATCAATCTATGCCTGGAATTAAAAGCCTTCTTGGTGGTTGTAAGTTTTAAGTCATCAGATATGTGTTATATCAAAAGCCTCAAGTGACTTTTTCCCCACCAACCTATCTCAGTCATGGTTGGTTGACACTTTCCCTGAGAACTTCTACAGTTTCAATCTTTTTTCCTCTCCTCTAAGAGCTCTTAAGGTAAATTCGAATGCTCACAACCTGAGAGATGCAAAGGGAATGAAAAAGTTACAAAGCCAAAAAATAAAATAAAACAAAACAAAATGTACTGGCCACATACAGGTAAAAGTAATTATATTACATGGATACAAGCAAATCAAAGAACTAGCCTTAACAAGCTAATACAGATGGTTCAAAAACTAGCTGGTAAGTATGTCCCAAAGGGTCAACCTACTCTTTTAGGATTCTGCAAGTGAGTTTTATATGAAGAGTATAACGAGATAAGGAATATTTAGTATTTATAGTCAGAGAGAAAATCCTGTTTACCTGCAAATCAATACTGTTGTCAATACAACGTTCATTCTTCTCTGCCAGAATCTTCCCATAGTTTTCAGATTTGATAAGATTTTCAACTTTGGTGGTATCTTTCACTTCTGCCTCCAAATCATTCATTGTTTCAGCTTCATTTTTTACAGTAACAGTATCAGACATCCTCATTAGCAAAGGTTATTTTAGAATTCTACAGGGAACTTGAAGCCTTAGCAAGAAAAGAAAAGTTAATTCAGTTTGAAACATTTCTTACATTTAATTACTGTACAATACTGACTGAGTACCTTCTATGTTCTAGGAATAATGTTGAGCACACACAGAAGCAAAATTCCGTATTTCAATGAGTAGAGTTTAGTGGCAGATGTGCTCAAATAAAAAAAGTCATAATACAATAAGATAAGAGATACAATAAGGCTATGAAGGGATTTTAACACACACAGCACTTTGAAAGTTCTAAGGAAACATTTAAGAAAATATTTTCCTATCAGATCTTTCATCTGATTCTCAAATTCTACATTTCTTAAATTATCCTGTAATTTTGAAAAGAAGTAATTAAAAAAAGAAACAATACACCTAACCTAACTGCAGTTTCAACCTCCCCCAGAAATGTAGTCAGTCAGGAACATTCTGGTCAGCATCAATGATGTAATCTGTCACAAGTACCCACCTCTCCATCCCCCAAAGGAAGGTAACCTCACCCAAAATAATCCTTTTTTTGTTCATAACTTCCCTGTCCCGTCATTAAAAACCTCTCCCTTTGCATAGCATTGGAGCATTGCTCTCCTTTCTAGGTGGGATGCTGCCCAGTTCATGAATCATGCAATAAGCCACTTGGGTCTTCAGATTTACTTTGCTGAATTTTGTTTTTTAACATGATTTATGTGATTCAGTGTAAAACAACACATATTACCAGATGGTCTAGTATATGGAGTCCATAGGTCACCTTTGTAAGATACTAATATATTCCATGTCTTTAGTGAGTTCAAGGAAACCCTGGGGCTATACACTGGATCGAATAGGAATGTACCAGAGACAGCTGTCATTTTAGGACATGAAAAATGTTAACTTGAAAAGCAGAACTTGATGGAAACAAAACTTTTTCTCTAGCCTTCCTGAAATATAATTGACAATATAACAACGTATAATTTTAAGGTGTCATGATAACTGATACATGTATATACTGTTTAATGATTACCACAAAATCTCATGGAATTACAATTTTCTTTTTGCAGTGAAAACAAAAACAATGTATTTCAAACTGCATTAAAAAAAATTAAGATGAATGGATGGATAGAGGGATGGCTATAGATAAATGGACAGATGCAGGTTAAAGCAAGTATGATAAAATGTTAATGGTAGAATCTAGGGTTGGTTATATGGTTGTTCACTGTAAAATTTGTTTTTTTTTTCTGTATTTCTGAAAATTTCATAATAAAATCTTGAGGGAAAAAAACAGTAGAGTTTGTCTTCTCTATATCAATCTGGAAAATTCAAGAATTCTTTTTCTGTAAGAATGTTTTGCAATGAAATAGCTAATTAGGTATCAGAAATCTATAAATATACCTGAAAAGAAAAAATAGATTCCAAAGTCACAGGGTCGGTTAAATGGAATAAAATGTCTTCCTTAATAAAGGTTAACTGGTTCATTCTCAACACAGTTAAGATTACTAAGGGGGTGGGAATTATTTAAAATACTCTGGTCCCTTGCTTTTTATATGTAACAGTTTGAAAGAAAAAGGCATGTGTTTTTATTAAGTTATGAGAGGTTACCTGATCTGTCCTATGGATTTGGGACTGTGGTGTCCCACACACAAAAAATAAAATAATCCAAGGCTCTTTTTCACAGTTGTCAGCCAGGATGTCAATTGTACTGAACCACTTGGAATCTGGCAGGAGGAGTCCCATGTCCTTGTCACCACTGTAGATTCCTGGACTGAAATGGACTGTACTGGATCAAATATATCATACCTTTCAGCAGCCTAAAATTAAAACAAACAAGAAAACACTTAATAACACAGCCAAGGGAAACGGAACACTCCATAGTAATTTGGAAATGAAAATATTACTGTTGGTGATTTTATTATATTCTTGTCCTAAACAAGAATCAAAAACTAAATTACAACTAATTTTGACATGTATTGGTTTTGTGAGCCTGAATAAGTCACGAAGGCCACCTACAGAGTTTAGCAGTAGAAGCAGAAGAGAGAAGCAAGGAAACTAATATATAATAAGAACCTAGTATGTGAACTCAAGTGTTTTAAGGGTGATATTATCTTCATTTTATAGATAAGGAAAAAAGGTTCACCCAAGATCACAACCAGGAATGCCTGACTCCAAGAACTATTACTTTTAGAGTTTTCTTCCAGAGTTCCAACTCCATGGGCTTAAGGCTGTAATTCTGAATAATAATCACACTCCAGATTTCTAAAAGTAAAAGAACAAAAGACTATAATAAGCCAGTTAACATTTTCAAAGAAATTCATATAGTCTGTTAAAAGCAAATGTCTACAAAGGGTAGAATGACTGTTTTTAAGGACATCTGAAATGCCAAGATTCTCAGTGTCATCTGTTTTTAAAGTTAGTTTCATTTTATTTATTTTTTTGCCACAAGTAAATATATCATAGCAAATAAACAACTCTAAAGGTCCTATACAGCTATTCCATCTTCCTTTGACAATTTTGTTATTAATAAACAGAGCAGTACAGTTTTAAGGTAAAACAACTGAGCAAAATAAGATCTAAGCACCAAGAGATATAATACTAATACTGCCTAACATGCATAATAGAACAATTCACACCTTATCTGAACTCTTCAAAAATTGTTTTGAAATATAATCACTTAGAACACTAATAGAGATTCACATTAGTTTTCACATCTCAATTTCACGATGTCTGACTAAGAAATAATAGAAAATGAATTAACACAAACAAATGTCAAAGTCGTTTTTTAACTGACATTGTCATTTCAATCTGGCCAAGGTTACTAGGCCACTAAATCCAATGACAGAGGTTTTTTTTTTTTTAAGTTCCACCAAAACCAAAAAATATTTCAATATAATTTTTCTCATTTTTAACTTTTTCTCTGATTATATGGTAGACACAAGATGGCAGCACTCACTAAGCAGCCAAATTCTTTCTGTGTCTTTGTAAAGTGCTTTGTGAGTTAATCATGAATCCTTTCAATTTTCAATTCTGAAAAAGCAAGGCTGTAATACAGTTAAGTAATGAATAAGGCAATAACTGCAAGAGGTAATGAGGAAGAGGCACAATGTGAAGAGGTGAATACTCAGAATTCTAAGAGGATCAGAGGATCCTCTTATGAACCAGGCCCTAAGGAACCTTGGAGACCACTTAGTCCAATCTTAAAATTTACCATGCAGGTTATTAGTGCCCAGAGGTCAAATGACTTGTCCAACGTCACACAATCAATTTGTGTGACTAATATTTACTAATACACCACACCACTTGACGACAATTAAATACATGAATGACTTTGAACGAAAATAACCAGTTATTGCCTGGGAAGGAGGCAATGGTATAATAGACAAATTAAGAGCACCAGCATTAGACCTGAGTTTAAATCCCAGTTCTGTCAGTTATGACTTTGGTAAATTACTCATCTGTCTGAGCTACAATTTTCTGACCAGCAAAGTGGGAGAAAGAATATTTAGCTCATAAATTTGTTGGACTTAATGGTTTAAATGTAAAGCACCCACCATAGCCCTTTCACATTTTTCCATGGTCAGAATCATTCTAGGCCAGCAGCAGTTGGCTGAGGCTGTTTGCTGTCTTGGCTGCATCCCACAAGGTTAAGTAGATTGACAAGAGGCCCACCACGTGGTCAAATGGTGGCTCTGCATACCTCAATTTTACTTATGCATACACCCTACAAAGGTAAATAGAGGAGAATGAACACCAGAGTTCCTGCAGATGTATGTGTAGGGAAGTGAGTGCTTGCCTGGCAGTACAGACTCAAGGGGATCTCAATTTGAGACATCTTATTAAACATGAAATGCACACAAACTTCACATTCTTCTCCAAGATATTTATTCATTTGTTTTAAATAGAAGTGTTTTTCTTCTTCAAATCTTCAGGTTAAAGAGATAACCCAGCTTTTCGGTCCTCACTAAAACAAAAATCCTTTTATCTTGGCACAAAGCCTACACTTCAGGAGTTACCTAAAGATGTGTGGACACGTGATTGTCACATATAGGAAGCCCAAGATAGACAAGGCACATCACGTCACTGCCTCAACATGTAGGAGTCAATTAAACGTACACCCTAATGTAATAGTTACACAGTACATTAAGTGATTAAGGAACGTACATGAATTTGGTAAGTTTCTACAACAGAAAGACTACTTAGAGAAAGAACTGAACAAAATGTTTCCATTTATTAAGTTTATACATCTGAGATGTATACTGTTACAGATGCTTAAAAACTGAGTTTCTCAGAATCTCTTTCAACCTAAAAGAAATGGACATATGTGCTCAAAACTCATATTAAACTTTGCAAAAACATGCTTCCAATCACTAACGTTATTTATCAGGGAAGTCAGAGATTTGATTACATACAATATCTGTGCTATCAGACTGCCAACAAAAGAGAAATGCCACGCACATGTGTGTATATATAATAAAATACTCACAAAATGGTTGGCACCTATCTGGCACCAACAGCAAAAGAGAATTAAATGTAAAATTAAAGATCATACCCTAAAAAAAAAAAACTATAAAAGTACTAGTTAATATAGGAAATATTTTTATACTTATTGGGTAGAACAGTCCTTTCCAAGCGTGACATAACAATCTAGAAGCTATCAAGAGGAAAATATTAACAAAACTTAAAATGAAGTTTAAATATTTCTGTATGACAAAAGGTAACAAAGATTAAAAGGCAAATAGTATAATAAAAATATTTCCAACATGGAAGGGTCAAACTCTTTAAAGAGACTCTTACAAATCAAGGGAAAATTGAGAAATGGAGAATAGGCAGTATACAAAATAAATACAAATAATCATCAGCAAAAACTACTAACATATAGCTTAACATGTATCAGGTACTGTTTTAATATCTTTCATAATTAATTCATTTAAAGCTTACAACAATTCTAAAAAGTAGGTCCTATTATTATTCCTGTTTTCCAGATCAGGAAATTTAAGGCATGGAGAAATGAAATGGTTTGTCCAAGTCACAGAGCCATTAAGTGCGGTAACCAGGGTATGCACCAGGCCTCAGAGGTGCTCCACTCCAGGCCTTACCCATATGTTTTATCATCATTCATTTGTACCAAGAAGAAGGACAATTTAGGTGTACAAAACGCCTTTATTTCAAGAGTACTTATAACATGTGGTAACTCCTTAACATTGTGTTCAATACAAAGAGTGAACTTATCCTTTACATGTGGATAGGAGCCACGTGCTGTTCTTTGTGCACAGGAAGACAGCACTGTTAACTTAGTATTAATGGTCAGGAGGGTTAATTGTTACTGAATCATCAAAGCCTCCAGGCAAGCAACTAGTTTCTCTTGATCTCCCTACTCTTGTGAGCCTAAGCATCAAACTATGTAACCCTGGCTGGTCACAAGGACTCAGTCTGTGGCTACGAGCAAGGTGAAGCCCAGGAGCTCACAGATGCCGCGCGCCTCAGAACCAGGACCGACATTCGGAGAGGCAGACCATCGTGTGTGGTCGATGGCTGAGAAGTTCCTCAAGTAAAAATTGCAGAAGGAATTTTCATCAACAAAAATGCTATACTGATACTGCTAATTCAAAGGATCATTTTATTATGCGTAGGGCTTAACTTTTGGCTCTCAGGCACAAAATAATTGAAAAGTTAGGTGATTTAAAGAAAAACCTGTAATTTCACACAATGAAAATCAGTTTACTCCAGGTTAACAAAATATCAAAAATTCATTTAATTTTTTTTGTGGGAAAGTAATCTGGCTCCTACAGGTAAAAACAAAGTACCCTTCACGTGAATATCAAGAGGAAAACAGAGTTACATTATTTAAGCTATCTGAATAGAATTTGGCAAAGCACAATGCACTGTTCCTTCCTTATGACTACCTGTTTACCCAGTCATTTAATCAGATGGATATAATGCTGTAGTTCTTCCCTTAGAGTAAAAAATGTAATCAGGCAGGCACATTTATAAGATAAACCATATGCAGAACAACACAGTTTCTCCTAAGGTTATAAATTGACATAAACAATTGGCCAAAGGCCTCTAAGTGAGAAAGACAAGGAAAACTATTTATGCTGTACTTAGAGGAAATTCACAATCCCAATCACTTTGTCTCAGTACCAACATCACAAAACACTATATGTCTATGTGATTTATAAAGTTATCATCATCCAACAAAAATTTACTGAGTAACCACACAAAGCAAGATAGCTATATAAAAAGTTACCCCGACCTGAGTTTGTTAAACCACAGAGGTTAATGACATTTACCAACAAACATATGTAAAATAATTTTAAAAGGGTATTTAAGAGAGTGGAAAAGACTTTGGCAAGCTGAAGAATGGGAGGAAACAATTTATTAGAGTCATCCTGTAAGACTATGGGACAAATTACTTTTAGGGAAAAAGTTATATGGAGAAATAAGGTGTTATGAATGTGTTGCATTCTGAGTGGACAAAGGCAAGATAAGAAAAAAGCTCATTTAATGGAAGGAGTGTATGAACTGAGGTTTAAAGACAAAAAATTGATGCCTAGAGCTGGCAAGTACATGGGAAATGAGAACTCTCATATTCTGTGAGTTCACCCTTCATTAAACAATTTATGATATTGAATGAAGTTTAAATTCCTCATATCCTAAGGTCCAACACATCTACTTCTGGATCTACACATTAAAGAGACTCATACATGTGCATGGAGAGACATGTACAAAAATATCCAATGCATCATTTTATTTAAAAGCAAAGACTGGGAACAGTTTTAGAAGGATAGGTATTAACTAAGAAATAAGTGAACAAACAAACTCAGAAGCAGACTCATAAATACAGAAAACAAACTGGTGGCTGCCACAGGGGAAGGGAGGATTGGCAAAACAGGTAAAGGGGATAAAGAGGGACAAACTTCCAATTATAAAATAAATTAGTCACTGGGATGAAAAGGCAAAGGGAATATAGTCAATAATATTTTAATATCTTTGTGTGGTGACAGCTGATAACTATATAATGCTGTAGTTCTTTCCTTAGAGTGAAAACTAATCAGGCAGGCACATTTATAAGATAACCCAAATGCAGAACAACAGTTTCTCTTAAGGTTGTAAATTGACATAAAGAATTGGTGAGCATTTCATAATATATATTATCGTTGAATCACTATGTTATACATCCGAAACCAATATAATATTGTATCTCACCCATACTTCAATTTAAAAAAAAAAAGCAAAGAATGGGATAAAACAAATGTCTATCAATGGGGAAATGACTAAAAAAACCCAACTCTGGTATACTCATTTTGCACAATATGGTTAAAAGTTAAAATGAATGAACTAAAGCTGGACCAATATAAGTCACCAAAAGAATGTTAGAATATTTAGTGAAAAAGCAGAATGATCTCTACAGTACAATGCAACTTATGTGAAGATTTTAAAACCACACAAGCATGGATAGGAAGGGTACACACCTATTTCAGGTTAGTAATTCTCTACAGAGAAAGATAAGAAAAGGGTTCAGATGAGACAGAAAAGGGGCATCAATTATGTCTGTACTATTTTACTTTTTGAAAAAAAATCATAGCAGATACAACAAAAGGTTAGATTTTGCTAATTCTGAATAGTAAGTACTGAACGTTATAATGTTCCTTTTTTTGGTATTGACATTTTTCATTAAAGATGCTCTAAAAACAAACAGGAGAATAGCATCAAAGGGTGGATATTTGTGAAGTTAAGCTTAACCTTTATCTCATGAGGGACAGAAAACCTGAATGACAGAGAAACATATTTTAAGAGAAGCCATGGAGAATTATTTGTTAAAATATACACAAACTCTGTTCTAGCAGGTGGAATGTTATGGAGAATTGTAATGGAAAGTGACTAGAAATTAGACAAAGATTAAGAGGTGAAGGCTGAAAAGATTTTAGTCATGTGTTCTAATTTTGATTGGATACTATGTGCTAAGTACTGCTCTAAGTACAGAGAATATAGCAGTCAGTACCCAGTACTCAAGGTGCTTATATTCTATCCCAGAGACAATACAAACATGGTAATCACTGGTTGTGATATGTGTTTTAAAACCAATATTAACAGCGAACTTTAAATACCTACTTATTATTCACAAACTACTATCCCCAAGGCTTTAACTGTATAGATTCAATTAATCCTCAAAACAATCTATCAGGTAAGTGATCTTATTATCCCCATTTTACAAATGAAAAAACCGAGGCACAGAAAGATTAAGCAGCTTGCCCAAGGTTGCAAGAGGAGTAAGCAGCAGAGTTAAAATTTCAATTCAAATAGTCTGGCTCTAGAGTCCTTACTATTTTAGCCACTATCTGTATATACTGCCTCTAGAAATGAAAAGATTAACAGAAATTAACTAATTGGGAGGAGCAAACTAGACTTCCCTAGCGTTGGTGAGGGAAACAGTCAGGGCTATGACAGCTGGAAAAGCTATGACAGGACACAATGAAGGTATAGGTAGGTGGTGCTTGCTACCCACTAACATACGAGACATACGACAGGGAAAAAGGGGATTAGTACAGAACAATGAACTCAATTTTTAACACAGGAAGCTTAAAGTCCCTTCAGGACATTCAGGTGGAGAAACCAAACGGAGTCGGCTGACCTGAAGCTAAGGAGAGAAGGCAGGGCTGATGCTATTTATGTGGGTATAATCCCTGTATAGATAGAAGCTTTATATTATCAACATAGATGAAGTTTCCCAGGAGCCATTGAGTAAGAAAAGAAGTGTGTTTGGGTAAAAGGAAAAGAAATCCTGCCATTTGCAACAACATGGATGGATCTAGTGAGTATTATGCTCAGTGAAATAAGCCAGGTAGAGAAAGACAAACACCACTTATTTGTGGAATATAAAAACAAAGCAAAACAGAATGAACAAAACAGCAGTAGACTCATAGACACTGAGAAGTGACTAATGGTTGCTATGTGGGAGGGGTTGGGGTAGGTAGGTAGGGAGGGTGAGGGGGATAAAGGGGCACAAAAATTCTCAGTCATAATATAGGTTGGTCATGGGGATAGTAGTACAGAATGGAGAATATAGTCGATGATTCTGTAACATCTTTCTATGTTGACAGAAAGTAACCACACAGGGGTTAGGGGGGCAGTAAGGATTTAATAACATGGATAACTAACTGTTAAATCACTGTGTCGTATATTTGAAACCAATATAAGACTGTATATCAACAATACTTCAATTAGTGGTATCTTACTATACTGATGGACAGTGACTGCAATGGCATATGGGGGGGACTTGATAATATGGGTGAATGTAGTAACCACATTGCTTTTCACGTGAAGCCTTCATAAGAGTGTGTATCAATGATACCTTAGTAAAAAACAAAACAACAAAAAATAATACTTCAATTAAAAGGAAATAAAGAAGAAGAAGTGGGCTTGGGCTAGAATCCCTAAGGAACGCCAAACCCTTGAGAGATGAGGGAGGTGGAGGGCCAAAAAGAGGCTAGTGGATTGGGCAACAAGGTTAGCAGGAGATGCAAAGTTAGGGACAGTCTGTCAGGATGGAAAGTGTGTAGGCCAAAGAGAAGAAACAAGTAGAGAATGGAGGGAGAGAGGCTAGAGGTTTATGAGGAAAAATGGATAAGAGAGGGGTAAAATCTGAAGTGACAAGAAATGAGGAAATGGGGTCAGAAGGACCAATGGAGGAATGAGCCTCAAAAGTACTCACTGTGCTTGGAACCTGAGGGAATTTGCATCTTAAAACTCTTTTTCTATTTACCTAGAATGTTATTTGCTAGAAGTGAGAAAGTTGGGATGGTTCTGTGGGGTTTGGGGAGAACAATGGGTGAGAATACTGGAGTGAGCTTCTAAGGGGAGGCTCAGTAGGGTTTGCATCAACATTCCAGTCTGTTATGGCATAGTCCTGGAGAGAAGTCTGCAGACTACAAGACTGAAGGTTTCTGCAATTCTTTAACGGAGGTGAGTGCAATGGGAGTAATTTAAATGAGACAGCTCAGGTGCTACTTGGTTATGGAACAGGTTAAAGCATCCTTTTACAGCCATTTCCAAATCTGACTTCACATCACTGTGTGGTAAGTTGGAAATTAGGAATGCTAGAGTACTAAATGAACTCTACATATATCTTTATGTAGCAGGGGTCCTAGTCTGAGCCAAGGCAGAAACTAAAGCAAGTGTTTTCATCAGACAACCAAAGAAGTGGAAGACAAACAGCTCCTAGTATCCAGACGACCAAGTCCAGCACAGAAGATTCTGGTGAATAAGGTACCAAGAAGACTAATGATGCTGGGATCTCTAAGACATAGAATCTTTGGCAGGGATGTGAGCAAATATATGGCAAGCACTTACTTAGCAAAAACAGCAGCAGGCCAGAGAAAGACAAAATTGGAAGAGCATGAAAAGGCTCTTCATGAGCTCACAGGAGACACCTTGGAGAATCTTGGGACAACCTGGTGAGAGTCTCAAGGTGTACTGGCAGATAAAGGAAAGAGGCACTGCAATAAAATCAGAGCCATTAATGTAATTCTATACCTGAAAGCTTTATTAATTACCTCCTAATATAGTGTTAGTGAGTGTAAAATATATTTTGCCTTAATTCTAAACCTACCACAGACTGGGATTATACTGGGAGCTCTGTACTAATGTACTAAATGCAGAATGAAATAAATAAATCAGGCTGTAATACAATCTTTAGGCACATATAATAAAATCTTTTAAAGACTACATGGAGGAAAAACACTGGTCTTACCATCTGATCATGCTTTGGGAAATAAAGAGCATCCAAAGGTTTAGATTCCTAGAAACTGAGCACAGAGAATAAGGAGTGAGAGGAGAACTTAAGAAAACAGGCATGTAAGAAGAGAGAATATAGATTTTTGTTCCATATTGAGTTTGAACTGATTATAATTCATTTTTTAAATAAACAGTGTATTATCTTCCTAGAGATGCTTTTAAGCTATGAACTTGCTAAAGGGAGAAGTATCTATGTATTAAGTCTTGACCTCAGAATTAACTCTTAAACATAATGAGAACCAGAAAAGTAAATTATTTCCTTAATATAGCACACCAAAAACATTATCAGCAGTTAGAGAATAGGATATTGTGCAATAAAGAATTTTACTTTGTCCCTCTTTCCAGGGAGGTTGCTTTTAAATCTTTGGAGTTTCTGGAGTGATGAGAGTGTCTTTGCCATTGATGGTGGGCCCCTACATAGTTTATGCAATGAGATGACTCAGGATGGGGACTCGCCACACCAGGAAGATTAACCATGATTAGAAAGTTGGGCAACACCAGGAAGATTAACCATGATTGGGACTTAAGCCATTTGATACCAGCCTGACTTCAGATATGAAAGGGAAAGGGAGTGGGAGATTGAATTTAACTGTATATCCAATGACCCAATCATACTTATGTAATGAAACTCCACTAAACTCTAACTACTGAAGTTTGGATGAACTTTACTGGACAGCAGTATTATGCATACCGGCATAGTCACTGTTTTGGGAAGGTAACGCATCCTACCTTCATGGGGAGAGCAAAAGGAAAGCTCTACATTTGAGGCCCTCTCTGACCCTGACCTATGTGTTGCTTCTTTCAGCTGATCCTGATTTACATCCTTTATTATAAAATTGTAGTTGTAAGTGCAGCGCTTTCCTTAGTTCTAGTGAAATACCCAATCTGAGGGTTGTGAAAAAAAAAAAGAAAAGATTGTAGCCAGCTGGTCATAAGTGAGGGGGGCTGGTGTCTGAAGTGAGGGCAGACTTGTGGAGGACTGTGACCTTAACCTGTGAAGTTTGGTCTAACTCTGGGTTAGTTAAGTGTCAGAAATCGTAGTTATCAACCTTTTGCATAATCTAGTCTCTTTCAGTACATCTTTACATTTCATTTTATGCTAGGTTCCTAATATAATAGCTGCACTTTACAATTCATGAATAAAAGTGAACATCATGATGAACATAATCCCAGAGTCTATTCCTAATGTCATCAACAAGAAGGCATATACTTTACACAGACTGTAGCAAGTGCTAGGCTATCCTGTAAGAAACCTTCAGTCTTTATGGTATTTTAGCTAGACTCAAATGTGGTAATCCCATTATTCCTTCAAAATTCTATTTCATTTGATATTTTTTCTCTGTACTACTAATATAACTAAATGAATTTATCTTCTTGTACTTTTTAACCCATGACAAGCATTTCATTCTTATCATAGGATCACAATGAAAATTCTTTGAGGGCTTTAAAAGCATTAAGCTCTATTACCAAAATGTTTTAGCAATACTCATACTGGGTGGGATCCTGGCACATTAGGCCAAACCACCCCATGGTTCTTTGATGGCTTAATGTATTTCAGCAACATGTGAAACTTCATATTCTCTAGCATTTGAATCAGTAGCTCTAACAAGACCCAGTTCCTTCTTATGATAAAAATCTGTTTCCTTTGTAGGATTCTAATTTAGGTTACAATTTACAGACATTGTTTTAAAACTACTAATGTACCACCCTTCACTTGAACTGCCAACTACATTCTTTCTAACAAAGGATCACAACCCTCTTTCAAGAAAGCACCTAGGGATTATGTTCAGGGAAAAAGGCTCAAAAATGCTTTTCTATTTCTTGTTTCAATCAAAGAGCATTTCGTCATCAGTAAAAATAGCTTTAAAAAAGCTTGAGGTAGAACAGGTGTTGTTGTTCACCTGCCATCTTCCACCTGCATACTATATAAAAGAATGTGGGCAACAAAGTGCAAACACTTTTACAGCGTGAAGATGCTGCTACTAAATGTAAGTGAATACCACTGAGAACCTCACAGCCTCTGGAAATCCACACTATACACTGTGCCTGTAGAGGGAGCAGATGTAACATCTCCTTAAAGCAAAGTTTTGTCCAATTTAACTGGTTCAATTTCCTATGGCTTTGTATAATATGAATAAACTCAGAGTCTAATACATTTCAGATTTGATTTTTTAATGGTGTTCGTTATTTCCTAGCTATGTCCACATCATATTGTTTTAGTAGTTATTAATAAATATCTTTTGCTTTCTTTACAATTGTCTCATTGGAGCTCAATGGGGGCATACAGTCTTTAATTTTGGTTGTCATTCATCTCCTATCTGTTAAAAGAAGTTGTGGTTTCACTAGCACTTTGAAAGTACTGAGAAAATAAAATATTCTGTTCTCTCTCTTTCTAGTGATTCTGTATTATAGACTGACATCAGATGTGCCTGGTAATCAAACTACTTGAAAAAGAATGCATGTGATTTTTGTGGAAGTGCCTGCTATTGAAAGAGGAAACCATACACTTTTCTAAGAATTTGAAAATAAAGGAAAAGACAGAAAATGTCAAATCAACACAGCAGATTGAATAATGATTTTGATACCATAAGGAAGTAATTTTAAATTATTTTTAGATCATGAAAGGATACACCTTGAGAATATGATTAAATACATAATTCTCTCTGCAGAAACACAGTACTCACATATATATGTATACTCAATGACATCTTTTACATGTAGTTTTAGGCATTTCTTGGTCCTTCAGAAGCCTACACATTAATCCTAGTTAGCAACTCCTGTTATATATTTTAAATATATGCTATATATATTTTATATATATATATAACTCATGTTATTAGACATATATTACATTTATGCATGTTATCTATAAAATATAAAACAAGGGTTATTAACTAGGATTCATGTATAGGCTCTGGAGAACCAAGAATTCTATATATGCATGTATTTATATATAAATGTATATATATTATACACACACATGTACAGACACACACCTTTTTTTAATACAAACTTGGTCTGGTCAAGTGAGAAGGTAAAGCTAAGTTGAGAGATATGGGCTTTAGGCTTTTCTCTAGTTATTAAAGTACATCTGTGGAACTCCAGGGCTGAAAGGAACTTTATCTGAAAAAATAAGTCATTGTACTAACTCTATTAAAGATGCCATATAGCAATCAGAATGCATGTTGGACAGCTATGGAGGTGTGACAAGAAGGTCTAACAAGGCAATGATTTTTTTGGTTCTACTTCACCCCCACCTCATGCCCCACATGACCAGGAATCTGATTATACAGCGGAGAACTATACCAAACAGTAGAGGCACCAAAAGAATGAAGGAATGAGAAGTGACAATTTCAAAGGAGAAAGAGTTATACATGAAAATGACAAATAACTCAGCTCTGAAAATATTTTCATCTCACACAATTTTCTTCGCTTCTTAAACGTATATAACTAGTTAACTGTAATCTAATTTTCTTCTCTGATAGCTCTATGTTAGCCATTACAAGACCAGGTACTATTAAGATATACTACCCCTTTATCAAATTGTTGTCTTAATCTGTTCTACAAAGCAAAAAAAAAAAAAACCATTGAGCCAGTTGTGAGGTTTGTGGTTATGTAAACATGTAGATGCTAAATGAATTTTTGTTTTACAGACTGTTGTAAATACTGAGATACAAGATACAAAATCTTCTTTATAAAATCTAAAAAATCTTTAAAAAAAACATATGGGATCTCTCTGTACTATTTTTGCTACTTCCTGTGAATCTGTAATTATTTCAAAATTAAAAATTAAAAAAACCCAACATACACCCACTGTAACCACATTTGGAAAATACAGTATAATATTTAAAAAAAGCCACAATTTAAGATGATGGCTTTAAATGTTAAAAAATGCAAGTTAACCCATAACATGGAACATAACTATGAAGCAGGATATCATAAATATCTTGAAAAGTAAAAAATTTTAAACGGTTTTCTAAAAAAACCTGAAAAATTAATAGAACAATCATTTGAGAGAAAAAGAATTCCCTTTAACACTTTGAAACGTGTATTGTTGGAAGACAAAACATTTTAAATGACAATTTCAGTATGTGAAATTTCAATCCTCTTTTAAAGCCTGAAGCATAGGTTTCTAAAAATTAAAAAATGGAACAAAGGGCAAAATCTGTTTATTTAAAATGTATCTAATTATTTACCTAATAGTTCTTCTACAAAGAACAGGCTTTAACATAAACTGAAATGCAATCAGTAACTGCTATTAATTAACCAAAAAATTTTAAAGTCAAGTGCAGATCTGGTTCCAGTGAAAACTGAAAGCCTGTATGACAATGAAAATTTGGAGAGTGTATGTATGTGAGTGAAGCCTGGACAGGACAGAGACCTGTGGGCAGGGCAGCAAAGGGAGCAAAATGCAAGAGAGGGAGGACGAAGGCAGAAAGAGAAAGAACAGTCAGGGAGACCGCTAGAGACGACTAGGGACAGAGATGAAGGGCAAAAGAGAGGCTTGGAAGAGTAAAAGGTGGGTGAGAAAGGAAGAAGGAAGGGGTAGAGGTGGTGCCAGACAGAGAGAAGGAAGGGGCCCATCAAGAACCAGACACAAAGGAAAGATGGCAGAGCCTAACAGAAAGTGAGAGAAAGAGGAAAGACAGGGAGATACAGAGAGAGCCAGACAGGGAGAGAGACACAGAGAGGGAGATACTAGGGAGAGGGAGAGAGTCAGATAAGAAGGAAAAAGAGAGAGAGAGAGATCCTGAGATACCCAGTAGAGATGGACAGAACGGGAGGGAGACTGAGAGGGATAAAAGCAATTGGAGGCAAGAATTAAGAGTATGTGCTGTTTAATTTTTTTCTTCTGTAGTTCTTAACATAAGACTTAAAACCTGAAGCTTAAAGAAGAAATGATGATGAAATTCTCCTGGAACTAGGTTGAAATACTATACCTGATAAAAGGCCCTATTTAATAATGGCTATTAATATTCTCATGATCCTAATTACTTACAGTTGGGAATGAGAAAGAAACAAAAGAGGAGTAATGATGACATTAAGCACTGACAAAATGCCATTTAGTGATTTTCCTCCTACCTCCTCTAAAAACGAAAGGACTTATCTCTCAAGATCAAAATAATTGTTTCATATGGTGGGTTGGTGGTGGTGTGTTAGAATATATTAGCTCTTTCAACTACTGCTAAAATTTTGGCTAATTCCAGATAAAAAGCAAGCAAAACTCTAAGACCTTTCAAACAAGTCAGTTTCATGCTAATGGACATATTTTAGTTATTCAGTATCACCTATATGGGAGAGATTCCAGTTTTGAAGAATCATAAAAAGGTCATAAAGTGTTCATTGTAATTAGAAATCAGATAGTTTTCAAAAATTAGTTTATGATTAGCATTTGATTATGCTAGTAATAGCAATGACAGATCGAGTTTTGCTCTATTTTAAGCACTTTAAAATATAAATTATTCTAACTCTTCCCCAAAAAGGGTACAAAAATTTATCAGTTTTGAAAGTTAAGGTTCTTAGTTTCTTAATTTCCAAAAAGGAGTCTTATCCATACTGTATTTGTCCACAATGAAATTTTTTAAGATCAAAATAGCCACAAAGCTTGTCTATTTTAAGAGGAACCTGAAAGAAAAGTCATTTTTCCAACTTATAATTTGTTCTGTTATACACACATGCCAATGAGCACACAGGTAAATGATTTCAATAAGGTAACAGGAGTATCATCAATTTTGGAGGAAGGGGAAAGAAACTTGTACTATAGCTGAGAAGTAAATGACTCCTACTCTTCATTCTATCCACCTAAACAAATATATCTTTGCAAATAAACAAAACCACCTAAATACATGGTCTCATTTTTGACATGGTAAGGATTTTAGCACACGTGCCTCTAGCAAAAATTACAGTACTAAGTGAACATGAATAACTGTTCATATATTTGATTATCTTTTGTACACATTTAGCAAATGAATGAAGTCACATACCTTCATTGTATTGGTATTTGCTTCATCATACAGAGTGAATGAAGATATACTTTCCACAGGATCTGTAAACGGATGCTCTGCATTGCTCTTCTACAGAGCTCACTGCACACACAGCCAGCTGATCAGTCAGGCATTGGGAGAGTGCTGATAGAGCAGTCTAAAGCACTTGCCGAGGACTCAGAGACAATAGAAAGTCAACAGCTGTATGTTGTGATGTCAGTAAAACTCTAGCCAGTCACCACCAAGAATATCTGAAATGCATCAGAAGCTATATCGAGCTCTTCATTAGCAATTCAGAAGCAATGATGCAAAAGCCCATGAAACTGTGAATGTGCAAAGACTGTCAGGATTTCTGAGATTTCTCACTATTAAAAATTTTGTTGCACACTGATGCCTGAACTCACACTTACGAAAATAGCTGAGATAATTATATTTCTCTCTAATTCCCTAATGAACAAAACGTATGGAACCTAAGCATGGTTAATATATTGGATTTTTAATAACTCTCTTTTGACACTTTTAATATCATTAACAAAAAGCGTACAAAAAAAAAAGCCAAAGACACTCTAAAAAGCCGACATCCCGATAGTTTTGCTTCTTCAAACTAACTTTGTCACAAAGAAAATGCATTAAGAGCATAGTTCCTTATTTCTTAATTTGCTTTTCCTAAAATTAAAATGAGCTTGCTTATTCTGGCAAAAGCATTTCTTCTTCATACTAACAGATGGAGATAGCAATAGAACTGTGATCAGAGGACAATTCTGCCTCGTGTCAGATGCTTGTTATCTATATTAGCTCATATGGTGGACTTAGAAGAAAAGGAATTAACTAAACCAAATTTTAAAAACTCAGTGTTCAGTAACTATGAGAAGACAAACAAAATAAAATAAAGAAAATAGAAAACTAATTGTGTCTATTGGGCAAAACGTTGAATAAGCAGACAAGTGTGTTTTAAAAATGCTAACCATTGTTTCTGCAATAGCTGGGTAAAGCACATACCTCTCTCTTGTTCCCCATTTTGTGAAACAAAGATCATACTTTTGGTATGCATACAGGAATGCTGTTAAGGATCCTATCAGACAATTACCTGTACTATTTGAAGAAACAATGTACACTATTAGCCAGAAATGCTGCTTTTCTCTGTCACTAAAAAGTCTTACAGAGTATATATAACCCTACAATACAGCCTAACAGATCAACAGAGCTCTGTACACCAGGTTAAGCAAAAAGCAAAGTAAAAGACACTGACTTTTTAACTTGGAAATAGGTTATTGTTTTTTCAAAAATAGGCTCTATTTAGTCCTATAAAATAATTTAAGTTAATGACAGAAATAAATCCACAAAACTTTACCTATTTCAACAACAAAAGTGATAAGGCAGCTAATATCAGTGATTCTTGTCTGAGAGATTTCACGTTAATTTACTTAAGTTTCCCCAAATACCTATTTCCCCAGTGTACAATCCTTTATCATGGCCTGTACTTTTTGGTGCCCAGATGTGTGTTAAGAGGTAAAAATCAAGTACCAGCCGGATTACCCTCAAAACAAATATTCAAGTCCCTGAATTTCCCATAAATGGCTACTGCTTCTGTCAAAGAGTACAAATGATGTTTTCTCTGATAAAATATTTTGTTACTATGAGAAACATACATTCAAGGCAGTTTTCCTTAAAAACCAAAATAAAAACTCTTGTTGTGAAGCAGATGGACAAACTAAAACATAGCATAATGAAGGAACCTACTTTCACTGTAACAAAAATGAAAATGAGTATTTCTACTAGTCTGAAAGGTCAAGATAAATCCACTTGTATACATAGATGACATTATTTCAAGTGATTCTATTTCTCTTTGAGCTTTGGAAACTGTCAGGCTTTATAAATTCAAGTAATTGTGAAGTAGTGAAATTCATAATTTAAAATGTTTTAAAATGCAGTTTTTTGTTTTTTACTGCCAAAAGAGAGGCCTCCCTCTAATTCTGAAGGGAAAGGACTTAGCTGTTATAGTGAACTCCACTGATAATGAACCCTTAATTTATGGACAACCTACGACTAGCTAATGAGACACAGAAACTTCCATATTTTTTTTGGATTCTACACCATTAATTACATGCCTGTACCTTGTAAGTGTTCAATACAAATAGTGAAACAGATTTAGAAAGGTTTCTTATGTCTTGTAATTGTGCTTAGAATGTGTTCCAAGGTCAGATAATAAAGGAGACAAAGAATAAATCTTCAATGAGAGAAATATGATGTAATGAGATTTAATTTTTTGCTTGCATCTCAAGTTTTGTACTGTATTTCTTAGAACACTGTTTTGCACTGCAAAAACAGAAGCACACTGACTATGAACACAGTGCTTAACTAGTTACATGGCAAAGGCATAACTGCCAACCAAATTATAGGAACTGGGTCAACTATGGGGCCAATATCAGAAATTCAGTTGTCTAAATCTAATTACTGACAGTGCTAATTAAACTTTCTTAATTTTTGGTGCCTTAGCTCATATATCATTTTTAATGCTAAACTTTTAAACATGAAAATAATATTTGAACCTAATTCTCACATATTTCCTAAGACATTCTTGATAAAAAGAGCAAATGATTACTAAAACCAGGAGCCATATTATGGTAAGTAATTTTTTTTTCAAAATTTGACATTTTCTCAGAAGTAGAAAATCAGTATTTTGTAACCACTAAGTAAAAACATTTTGGTTAAAGATCATGAGTAGAGGACAAAAATCTACTGGATGAAAGACTGTTACTGAACAAGATATTCTTTGATTACTGATAACTTATAATTTCACAGAGAAAAAGGTATGTTTATAAGCAGACTCTAACTTAACTAAGTGACCTAATTTAACATCATCAGTAATAAGACAGACTAACTATATGCCTCCTGATCTAATGAAACGTGACAAAAAAAATTACCTATGCAATATTTCTCTGAAAATATTTAATCTGATTCTAACTGTGAGGGAACAATCAAATTTAGACTGTGGACCACTCTACAAGACAGCTAGCTTGAACCCTTCAAATATCAATATATATATTATAAAAGAAAAAAACAGGCAAAATTATAAAAGATTAGAGAGACAGGACAACAAATACAAAGTGTTATACTTGATTTGATTCTGGATTTTTCAAAAAGCTATGAAGCATATTTACAAACAACTGGGGGAGTATGGTCAGCATATTAGATGATAATATTTTATCAATGTTAAATTTTGGAGGTAGATAAAAACAGATGAGAAAAAGACACACACACACACACACACACACACACCAAATGTGGGGAAATGTTAAGAACTGGTAAAGCCAGATGTATTTGGATGTTCATTATACTTACAACTTTTCTGTACAACTTTTTCCAGCAATCCTCTCTTTTTCTTTTTGAGGTAAAGTCTTAGATTTACTGTAGCATTTTCTTATTTGTCAGGAATTTAAAACACCTTTTAAACTGTGACAGTACTTTTAACAGGATTATTTTTTTTAAACAGTGTTATAAAAGGTGTGTGAGGGTAACTATATGACAATACCTGCAAGCATATATACTATATTCTCCTTTTTAAAACTTTGTAATGAAGTAAACTCTGAAGTAAAAATACCTTATATGAAGTGTACAACAATAGGATGCAGCAGGACATTATTCTGTTAAGGGAGAGTTCTTTCCACTACTCCATGCTAAACAATGTGGGTTTCTGCACCACATCCAACATGCTCATGCTGAGTAAACCAGTCTCCCCAAGTGATATTCTGTGCCAGAGACACATGGCAACAGCCCAGTGAACACAAGATGATCTGGGCATTTGACCCTCCACAGAAAATTATAGAAATTAAGCATTAGGACAGTAACTGGGAAACTGAAATGTCCAACAGGCAGGAAATGGAATTGGTATGTGATTATAAGGATTCATGAGTTCCCTGCTGTGGACATAATGGCAAACAGGACAAACCTTGTCCTCAAGGGTGTTACAACCCACTTTCTAAATAACTCTGGATTCCATCCCTACTGCCAATATCCTAACATAGGCAACCATTATTTCCTGCTTGCATTTTCCTAAGAGGCTTCTTACTGATCTCTAGTCTTTCACAAATGGCCTGATCCCCTTCCAGTTTACTTGTTATACCAGAGATGGTAGTGAAAGATACAAACATAATAATAATAGTGTGGTAAGTGCTAGGATAGGGGAATTAAAGGATGCTAGGGAAGCATCTGAGGGGGCACTGAAGGCTAGTCTTCGAGGGTCAAGAAATGCTTTGTGGAGGAAGTAACATTAAGCTATCATTTGAAGAAATCTGCCAGGTGAACAAGAGAAAAGAAGGATTTGGAGGAGAAGGAACAATATGAACAAGAGCCAAAAGGCACAGGATGAGTGGATTTTGTGAACTGAGCATAGCTTAGCAAGGCAAGAACTCCAAGGAAGGACTGAAAAGTTAAAAATGAGGCTGAAAATATAAGTAGGAGCAAAACAGGCAAGGTCTTGTGAGTGAAGCTGAAGAACTTTTCCTAAAATTAATTAGGAAGACAATGAAGACAATCAGGCCAGTGACATGAACAGATTTTTCACTAAAGGCTGACAGCTGATGCCAAATAAATGGATGAGCCCTCTAAGGGACAGTATATAGAGAGAAAAAGCAAGGAATTCAAGTTTGACTCCTGGGAATGAAAAAACTTCTATTTTGATCAACTTTCAGTAATACTGCAACAAAAAAATCTATAATAAATACACTTATTTTGTGAATCTATTTGGCCTGGTTCTAATAGAGTTCTAATAGCAAAGATTACTGTGCTATCAAAATCCATCTGGCTTCTGAGTTCAGGTAACGAGAGTTCAGGTAGCAAGAGATACCTCTATCTCAAGCCCTTACCTATTTAAAAAACTTTTTTATTTGGAAATAATTTTAGAGCTGGAGAAGTTATTAAAAAAATAGCAGAGAGGAGCTACATACTTCATTCAACTTCCGCTCATGATAACATGTTACATAATCAAACTACTGACATCAGAAAATTAATATGATAGAAGAATAGTATTAACTAATCTGGAAACCTTATTCAAATTCTAGTCTCCCACCAATATCATTTTTCCTGATCCAGGATTCAAACCAGGATGTCACACTGCATTTAGTCATCATGTCTGCTTACTCTCCTTCAATCTGTGACAGCTCCTCAGACTGTCTTTCAGGACCTTTATACTTCTGAAGACTACTGGTCAGTTATTTCGTAGAATGACTGTCAATTTAAGTTTGTCATATGTTTTCTCGTCAAGATTGAGTTTATGTAGTTTTGGCAAGAAGTCCATAAAAGAGAAATCGTGCCCTTCTCAGTGCATCCTATCAGGGTATACATGATGTTGGTATGTCTTATAACTGGTGATTTTTACTTTACTTGGTTTAAGGTGGTGTCTGCCATGTTTTTCCTATACAGTCACTACTTTCCCTTTTATAATAAATGTCTTGTGGGGAGGTATTTTGCGACTTTGAAAATACCTTTTCATCATAGCTTTGCTAATTTTAGCATCCATTGATGGTTCTTGCATGCAATTAATTATTACAGTGTTGTTGGCTTAATGGTGATTTTAATTTCCTTCATTTCTTTTATATTAATTGGAATTTCATTGTAAGAAAGTGCTATCCCACCTTTCCATTTATTTATATGTATGAATGTCTTAACATGTTATTTTATTCTGTGTGTTATAATCCAATATTCTCATTTTTAAAATTACTTTCTGGTACCACATAATATTCCAGGCTCATCTTGTATTTTTCCTGCCTCAGGCTCAACCATTTCTACAAGGATCCATGGTTCCTTTTTCTGGAGAATGGTATTTAGAGAAGATCTGTGAACTCATGTGTTTACTCTATTTAGGGTCTCACTGCAGTTTGTCCCTCTCAGGACAGAACTAAGACACACGCATCCATATATTTTTATTTTCTGTACTTCTGTGCATCTGGATATATATTAAAAATCATGGGTTCATATGGATACTTCCAACTCTAGTAAAGAAAACAGGGTTCATTCTCACCTATTCCTTTATCTGTAACTGCTTTATCCAACAGTGAGAAATCATACCTTCATTATCTACAATATATTTACTTATTTGTTCAATCTCACAATACATAAAAGACAGTTTCAGAATTCCTACCCAATACCTCTATGAGAAATACATTTACTACAGAGTACAGTATTTGTTTTTTCGCCATTTTATCATTAGAGTACATAATCAAAAAATACCGCTTTCCAAAGTTACTTTGTTCCTTTCTTCCTCACTCAAGTCAGTGTGGTGGTTATTCATTTGTAATATAGTTAGGTTCATTTGCTAGTGTTTGCATTTGATTTTGTAATCCTCCCCTTTCCCCACCAGAAACACACACACATCCAGGTTGATTTGTATTTATTTCTGGAAGGCATGAGGAAAATTACCAGAGTTCTAAGAGTCAGAGTTACACAAAAAAGCGTAGTCAGGGAGGTACTGCTCGCCTCTCATCCTTATTATCTCATTTCCATTATCTTCAAACTTTCTTCCCCATTCCCACCCATTCCCTGGGGGAAATCAATTTCATTAGTTTCTGATTTATCATACCTGTATTTTTTTTGCACAAACAGGCACAGATAAACATGTATACATCTCCATTCTTACATGAAGAGAAGCATACTATATAGATACTCGGTACTTTACTCTTTTCACTAACTGGACCCTAGGAAAGAATGAGGAAGCTCAGAGATCTTCCTCATTCTTTCTTACAGGTGCATAGTACAGTGTTGTGTGGTTGCACCAAAATTGATTCAACATTCTCCTGTCTGGGCATTCCAGTATTTTGCAGCTACAAACACTACTGAAATGAATACATTTGGGTATATGGAAGGGTGTATTTAGAGAAGATTCCTAGAAATGGGATTGTTGGGTCAAAAGTGCATATGTAGATTTATTGGGTATTGCCATTTGCCCTCCAGAAGACGGGTATTTCCACCAGCAGCCTATAAAAAGGGTGACACAATTCACCCCTCTACAGTATCTAATGAAAGGTTTGGGGTATTTTCACAGAGTTGTACAACCATTCATCACAACCAACTTTAGAACACCTCATCACCCAAGAGAAACTGTACCTTTTAGCAGGCATTCCTCTTTCCCCTAAACTTCTGTATACCCTGCAACCACTAATAGGCTTTATGTTGCTATACTTTAACTGTTATGGACATTTCATATCAATAGAATAATACAAGTGGTCTTTTTTTGTGACTTCTTTTACTTAGCAAAATGTTTTCAAAGTTTCATTCATGTTGTGGTATGCATCGCTGTATTTTATTGCCATGCAATATTCTATTGTATAGATTTACCACTTTTTGTTTATCCATTCATCAGTTGATAACATGAGCTATTTCCACTTTTTGGATACTAGGAATAACGTTATGAACATTTGTGTACACATTTTTATTTGAGTTTACTCTTGTGAAACATGTGGATCCAATTGGATCTCTTTCCAAATGGCTACACAGATATCCTAGCACTGCTTATTAACATGTTCATCCCTACACCTCAGTGACTTGAAATGTCACCTTTATTGTTTCTACTTGTACCTTGGTTTGATTCTGGACTTTATACTTCACTGCTTTCCTTGTTTACTCATGTGTCAGAAGAACACTTTTTCTTTTTATTGGTACTTTTTTTTTTGGTATCATTAGTCTACAATTAAACGTGCAACATTATGGTTACTAAACTCCCCACTTCATCAGGTCCCCCCCACCTACCCCATTACAGTCACTGTACATCAGCGCAGTGAAATGATACAGAATCACGACTTGTCTTCTCCAAGTTGTACAGCCCTCACCATGCCCCTCCAACATTATGTCTGCTAATCATAATGGCCTTTTTCCCCCTTGTCCCTCCCTTCACACCAATCCTCCCCAATCCCTTTCCCTTTGATAACTGTTAGTCCATTCTGGGGTTCTATGAGTCTGCTGCTGTTTGGTTCTTTCAGTTTTTTCTTTGCTCTTATGCTCCACATATCAATGAAATCATTTGATACTTCTCTTTTTCCACTTGGCTTATTTCACTGAGCATATTAAACTCTACTTCCATCCATGTTGTTGCAAATGGTAGGATTTGCTTTCTTCTTATGGCTGAGTAATATTCCATTGTGTATATGTACCACTTCTTCTTTATCCATTCATCTACTGATGGACACTTAGGTTGCTTCCATTTCTTGGCTATTGTAAATAGTGCTGCAATAAACATAGGAGTGCATATATCTTTTTCAAACTGGGCTGCTGCATTCTTAGGGTAAATTCCTAGGAGTGGGATTCCTGGGTCAAAGGTATTTCTATTTTGAGTTTTTTGAGGAACCTCCATACTGCTTTCCACAATGGTTGAACTAATTTGCATTCCCACCAGAAGAATAGGAGGGTTCACCTTTCTCCACATCCTCGCCAACATTTGTTGTTGTTTGTGTTTTGTATGTTGGCTATCCTTACTGGTGTGAGGTGTTATCTCATTGTGGTTTTAATTTGCATTTCTCTGATGATTAGTGATGTAGAGCATCTTTTCATGTGCCTGTTTATAAATATATTCTCCCATACTGTAGGATTTCTTTTCTTCTACTGGTGGTGTCCTTTGCTGTACAGAAGCTTTTCAGCTTGATATAGTCCCACTTGTTCATTTTTGCTTTTGTTTCCCTTGCCTGGGGAGATGTGTTCATGAAGAAGTCGCTCATGTTTATGTCCAAGAGATTTTTGCCTATGTTTTCTACTAAGAGTTTTATGGTTTCATGACTTACATTCCGGTCTTTGATCCATTTTGAGTTTACTTTTGTGTATCCAGTTTCATTCTCTAACATGTAGCTGTCCAGTTTTGCCAACACCAGCTGCTGAACAGGCTGTCACCTCCCCATTGTATATCCAAGGCTCCTTTATCATATATTAATTGACTGTATATGTTTGGGTTAATGTTTGGATTTTCTATTCTGTTCCATTGGTCTGTGGGTCTGTTCTTGTGCCAATACCAAATTGTCTTGATTATTGTAGCTTCGTAGTAGAGCTTGAAGTCTGGGAGCGTAACTTCCTGTTTTATTCTTCCTTCTCAGGATTCCTTTGGCTATCTGGGGCCTTTTGTGGTCTGATATGAATTTTAGAACTATTTGTACCAGATCATTGAAGAATGCTCTTGGTCTTTTGATAGGGATTGCATTGAATCTATAGGTTGTTTTAGGTAGTATAGCCATTTTGACAATATTTATTCTTCCTAGCCAAGAGCATGGGATGAATTTCCATTTGTTAGTGTCCTCTTTAATTTCTCTTAGGAGTGTCTTGTAGTTTTCAGGGTATAGGTCTTTCACTTCCTTCGTTAGGTTTATTCCTAGGTATTTTATTCTTTTTGATGCAATTGTGAATGGAATTGTTTTCCTCATTTCTCTTACTGTTAGCTCATCGTTAGTGTATAGGAAAGCAACAGATTTCTGTGTGTTAACTTTGTATCCTGCAACTTTGCTGAATTCAGATATTAGTTCTAGCAGTTTTGGAGTGGAGTCTTTAGGGTATTTTATGTACAATATCATGTCATCGGCAAATAGTGACAATTTGACTTCTTCTTTACCAATCTGGATGCCTTGTATGTCTTTGTTTTGTCTGATTGCCATGGCTTGGAAATCCAGTACTATGTTGAATAACAGTGGGTAGAGTGGGCATCCCTGTCCTGTTCCCTATCTTAGATGAAAAGCTTTCAACTTCTCGCTGTTAAGTGTGATATTGGCAGTGGGTTTGTCATATATGGCCTTTATTATGTTGAGGTGCTTACCCTCTATACCCATGTTGTTGACAGTTTTTATCATGAATGGATGTTGAATTTTGTCAAATGCTTTTTCAGCATCTATGGAGACGATCATGTGGTTTTTGTTGATGTAGTGGATGATGTTGATGGATTTTTGAATGTTGTACCATCCTTGCATCCCTGGGATGAATCTCACTTGATCATGGTGTATGATCCTCTTGATGTATTTTTGAATTTGGTTTGCTAATATTTTGTTGAGTATTTTTGCATCTACGTTCATCAGGGATATTGGATGTAATTTTCTTTTTTGGTGAGGTCCTTGCAGGTTTTGGTATTAGAGTGATGCTGGCTTCATAGAATGAGTTTGGAAGTAGTCCCTCCTCTTCTATTTTTTGGAAAACTTTAAGGAGAATGGGTGTTATTTCTTCTCTATATGTCTGGTAGAATTCAGAGGTGAATCCATCAGGTCCAGGGCTTTTGTTCTTGGGTAGTTTTTTGATTACCGATTCAATTTCGTTGCTGGTGATTGGTCTGTTTAGTTTTTCTGTTTCCTACTTGGTGAGTCTTGGAAGGCTGTATTTTTCTAAGAAGTTGTCCATTTCTTCTAGGTTTTGCAGCTTGTTGGCATATAGATGCTCGTAATATTCTCTTATAATTCTTTGTATTTCTGTGGGGTCCGTCGTTATTTTTCCTTTCTCATTTGTGATTCTGTTTATGTGTGTAGATTCTCTTTTTCTCTTAATGAGTCTGGCTAGGGGTTTATCTATTTTGTTTATTTTTTCAAAGAACCAGCTTTTGGTTTCATTGATTTTTTCTATTGTTTTATTCTTCTCAATTTTATTTATTTCTTCTCTGATCTTTATTATGTCTCTCCTTCTGGTAACTTTGGGCCTCATTTGTTCTTCTTTTTCCAATTTCAATAATTGTGTCCTTAGACTGTTCATTTGGGAATGTTCTTCCTTCTTTAAATGGGCCTGGATTGCAATGTACTTTCCTCTTAAGACTGCCTTCGCTGCGTCCCACAGAAGTTGTGGCTTTATGTTGTTGTTGTCATTAGTCTCCATATATTCTTTGATTTCTGTTTTGATTTGGTCGTTAACCCATTGATTCATTAGGAGAATGTTGTTAAGTCTCCATGTATTTCTGAGCCTTTTTGATTTCTTTCTGAAATTTATTTCTAATTTTATACCTTTGTGATCTGAGAAGTTGGTTGGTAAGATTTCAATATTTTTGAATTTACTGAGGTTATTTTTGTGGCCTAGAATGTGGTCTATTCTGGAAAATGTTCCATGTGCACTTGAGAAGAATGTGTATCCTGCTGCTTTTGGGTGCAGAGTTCTGTAGATATCTGTTAGGTCCATCTGTTCTAGTGTGTTGTTCAGTGCCTCTGTGTCTTTACTTATCCTCTGCCTGGTTGATCTATCCTTTGGAGTGAGTGGCGTGTTAAAGTCTCCTAGAATTATTGCATTGCTGTCTATTTCCTCCTTCACTTCTGTTAGTATTTGTTTCACATATGCTGATGCTCCTGTGTTGGGTGCATATATATTTATAATGGTTATATCTTCTTGTTGGACTGACCCCTTTATCATTATGTAATGTCCTTCTTTATCTCTTGCTACTTTCTTCGTTTTGAAGTCTATTTTATCTAACACAAGTACTGCAACACCTGCTTTTTTCTCTTTGTTGTTTGCTTGAAATATTTTTTTCCATCCCTTCACTTTTAGTCTGTGTATATCTTTGGGTTTGAGGTGAGTCTCTTGTAAGCAGCATATAGATGGGTCTTGCTTTTTTATCCACTCTGTTACTCTGTGTCTTTTGATTGGTGCATTAGTCCATTTACATTTAGGGTGATTATTGATAGATATGTACTTATTGACATTGCAGGCTTTAGATGCATGGTTACCAAAGGTTCAAGGGTTGCTTCTTTACTATCTGAGAATCTAACTTAACTTTCTTGTTAAGTTATTGTGAATGCCATCTGATGTTTCTTTATCTCTCCCTTCCTATCCTTCCTCCTCCTTTCTTTATACATTAGGTGTTTTATTCTTTGCCTTTAGTTGGTATTTGGATGGTCTGCTTTCTTTGCTATGCTTTTATTTTCTCTGGTGACATCTTTTTAGCCTTAGGGGTGTTTCCCTCTAGAGCAGTCCATTTAAGATATCCTGTAGTGGTGGTTTATGTCCGGCAAACTCTCCCAACTTTCTTTTGTCTTGAAATTGTTTAATCCCTCCGTCATATTTAAGTGATAATCATGCTGGATACAGTATTCTTGGTTCGAGGCCCTTCTGTTTCATTACGTTAAATATATCATGCCATTCTCTTCTTCCCTGTAAGGTTTCTGTTGAGAAGTCTGATGACAGTCTGATGGGTTTTCCTTTGTAGGTGATCTTTTTTCTCTCTCTAGCTGCCTTTAATACTCTGTCCTTATCTTTGATCTTTGCCATCTTGATTATTATGTGTCTTGGTGTTGTCTTCTTTGGGTCCCTTGTGTTGGGAGATCTGTGGGCTTCCGTGGACTGTGAGACTATTTCCTCCCCCAGCGTGGGGAAGTTTTCAGCAATTATTTCTTCAAAGACACTTTCTAGCCCTTTTTCTCTCTCTTATTCCTCTGGTACTCCTATAATGCGAATATTGCTCCATTTCGATTGGTCACACAGTTCTCTTAATATTCTTTCATTCTTAGAGATCCTTTTATCTCTCTCTGCCTCAGCTTCTTTGTATTCCTGGTCCCTGTCTTGCAATTTCTTGATCGTGTCTTGAACCTGATTCAATCTGCTGTTGAGCCCGCTGATGGCTTGTCTCATTTCTGCATTGTCTTTCCTCACTTCCCTCACTTCCTCCCTCAGCTCTTGCACATTTTTCTGTAGATCCGTCAGCATGGCTATGACTTTTATTCTGAATTCTTTTTCAGGAAGACTGTGAATGTGCATTCCTTCAGCTTCTTTCTCTGGGGTGGTGTTTGTCTGAAGCTTTGTCTGTATCATATTCTTCTGTCTTCTCATGACTTACCCGCCTTGCCGGGACTCCCGCCGGAGTGCTGGGGTTGAGGGGTGCTCTGGTCTCGCTGGATCGCGTTCCGTCCCATCTCGCCGGGTGCCGAGTCCTCTGTCCGGAGTGTCTGGCCACCGGAGCTCTTGGGGGGGCGGAGCGCTCAGTCCCACCGGGTCGCTGCTCCTTATCCCTTCTGCCTCACCGGCTGCCAAGTTCTCACAGGTGTAGCTGTATGCTGTGCACTTTCCTGTGTATTCTGGTCTCTCTTTTAGGGATAGTTGTATTTGCTGTATTTTCGTGAATAAATATAATGTTGGGAGGAATTTTTCTGCTGGTCCGTTCAGGTCGTCATCTTCCCGGAAGTCCTCTCAGCAGTCACTCCATTTCTCTCTTCACCTGGTTGCAGCAGAAGAGACCTCCACCCAACCTCTCTCTGCTGAGAGTTTTTATCATGAATGGATGTTGAATTTTGTCTAATGCT
>JAQQAC010010508.1:46115957-46146755 GCA_029783875.1 Phataginus tricuspis | reverse complement strand
AAAAAAAGGAAAAGAAAGGGGAGAAAAAACAAAAAAAACAAAAAAAACAAAAAAAACAACAAAAAAAAAGCCACCGGGCGTGGGTTCTGCGCGAGTGCTGTAGGTGGCGCTGTTGCTCCACTATTCCAGCGCCACTATACTTCTGGCTGGGTTGGAAACAATGGGAAGCTGTTGATCTCCGTGAGGGTCTCAATGGCGGGCACTCTTTCCCAGTCGCCAGCTACGGGGTCCAAAGCTCCCCAGGACTCCCAGCGTGCTGGGCTCACTTCGCGGGGCTATCCGGCCCCTCTACTGAGCTCCTGTCTCTTTAAGACCGCTGAGGTAGAGCGCGCGCTTTTCTTCCCCTTTTTCTCCTTTCTTTTTCCTTCCCGGAGCCTGCCGCGGGCAACTTGCACGTTCCCGGCTGGGACCCTGTGCCCTCTGTCCCTCCAATCTCCGCTACACCGCAGACCTCCACTCCCTCCTGGCTCTGAATCCTCTCCTCCCGCCGGAGCGCTGGGGGAGAGGGGCGCTCGGTCCGCTCGCGGCTCCGTACCTTACCCGCCTTGCCGGAACTCCCGCCGGAGTGCTGGGGTGGAGGGGCGCTCCGGGCGCAGACTTCCACTCCCAGCTCTGAATCCTCTCCTCCCGCCGGAGCGCTGGGGGAGAGGAGCGCTCGGTCTGCTCGCGGCTCCGTACCTTACCCGCCTTGCCGAGACTCCCGCCGGAGTGCTGGGGTGCAGGGGCGCTCTCGTCTCGCTGGATCGTGTTTCCGTCCCGCCTCGCCGGGTGCCGAGTCCTCTGTCCGGCGTGTCTGGCCGCCGGAGCTCTGGTGGGGGGGAGCGCTCGGTCCCACCGGATCGCCGCCCGTCCGCCTCACCGGCTGCCAAGTTCTCACAGGTGTAGCTGTACGCTGTGCACTTTCCTGAGTATTCTGGTCTCTCTTTTAGGGATAGTTGTAGTTGCTGTATTTTCGTGAATAAATATAATGTTGGGAGGAATTTTTCTGCTAGTCCGTTCAAGACGCCATATTCCCGGAAGTCCTCTTGATGTACTTTTGAATTTGGTTTGCTAATATTTTGTTGAATATTTTTGCATCTACGTTCATCAGGGATATTGGATGTAATTTTCTTTTTTGGTGAGGTCCTTGCAGGTTTTGGTATTAGAGTGATGCTGGCTTCATAGAAAGAGTTTGGAAGTAGTCCCTCCTCTCCTATTTTTTTGGAAAACTTTAAGGCGAATGGGTATTATTTCTTCTCTCTATGTCTGGTAAAATTCAGAGGTGAATCCTTCTGGCCTGGGGGTTTTGTTCTTGCGTTGGGTTTTTGATTACCGATTCAATCTCATTGCTGGTAATAGGTCTGTTTAGATTTTCTGTTTCTTCCTTGGTCAGTCTTGGAAGGTTGTATTTTTCTAAGAAGTTGTCCATTTCTTCTAGGTTTTCCACCTTGTTAGCATATAGATTTTCATAGTATTCTCTTATAATTCTTTGTATTTCTGTGGGGTCCTTCGTGATTTTTCCTTTCTCATTTCTGATCCTGTTTTTGTGTGTAGATTCTCTTTTTCTCTTATAAGTCTGGCTAGGGGTTTATCTTTTGTGTATTTTTTCAAAGAACCAGCTCTTGCTTTCATTGATGTCTTCTGTTGTTTTATTCTTCTCAATTTTACTTATTTCTTCTCTGATCTTTATTATGTCCCTCCTTCTGGTGACTTTGGGCCTCCTTTGTTCTTCTTTTTCCAATTTCAGTAATTGTGTCTTTAGACTATTCATTTAGGATTGTTCTTCCTTCTTTAAATAGGCCTGGATTGCAATATACTTTCCTCTTAGAACTGCCTTTGCTGCGTCCCAGAGAAGTTGTGGCTTTGTGTTGTTGTTGTCATTAGTCTCCATATATTGTTCGATCTCTGTTTTAATTTGGTCATTGACCCATTGATTATTTAGGAACATGTTGTTAAACCTCCATGTATTTGTGAGCCTTTTGGTTTTCTTTGTACAATTTAATTCTAGTTTTTACCTTTGTGATCTGAGAAGTTGGTTGGTAGAATTTCAATATTTTTTAATTTAGTGAGGTTCTTTTTTTGGCCAGTATGTGGTCTATTCTGGAAAATGTTCTATGTGCACTTGAGAAGAATGTGTATCCTGTTGCTTTTGGATGCAGAGTTCTGTAGATATCTGTTAGGTCCATCTGTTCTAGTGTGTTGTTCAGTGCCTCTGTGTCTTTACTTATTTTCTGTCTGGTTGATCTGTCCTTTGGAGTGAGTGGTGTGTTGAAGTCTCCTAAAATGAATGCATTGCTTTCTATTTCCTCCTTTAATTCTGTTAATATTTGTTTCACATATGTTGGTGCTCCTGTGTTGGGTGTATAGATATTTATATTGGTTATATTCTCTTGTTGGACTGACCCCTTTATCATTATGTAATGTCCTTCTTTATCTCTTGCTATTTTCTTCGTTTTGAAGTCTATTTTGTCTGATACAAGTACTACAACACCTGCTTTTTTCTCTTTGTTGTTTGCATGGAATATCTTTTTCCATCCCTTCACCTTTAGCCTGTGTATATTTTTGGGTTTGAGGTGAGTCTCTTGTAAGCAGCATACAGATGGGTCTTGCTTTTTTATCCATTCTATTACGCTGTGTCTTTTGATTGGTGCATTCAGTCCATTTACATTTAGGGTCATTATCGATAGATATGTACTTATTGCCATTGCTGGCTTTAGTTTCGTGGTTACTAAAGGTTCAAGGGTAGCTTCTTTACTATCTAACAGTCTAACTTAACTCTCTTGTTAAGCTATTATAAACACAGTCTGATGATTCTTTCTCTCCGTTATTATTCTTCCTCCTCCATTCTTTATATACTAGGTGTTTTATTCTGCGGTCTTTTAGGTTTCCTTTGACTGTTTTTGTGGATAGTTGATTTTACTTTTTGCCTTTAGTTAGTATTTGGATGGTCTGCTTTCTTTGTTATGATTTTATTTTCTCTGGTGACATCTTTTTAGCCTTAGGAGTGCTTCCATCTAGAGCAGTCCCTTTAAGATATCCTGTAGAGGTGGTTTGTGGGAGGAAAATTCCCTCAGCTTTCGCTTGTCTGGGAATTGTTTAATCCCTCCCTAAATTTAAATGATAGTCGTGCTGGATACAGTATTCTTGGTTCAAGGCCTTCTGTTTCATTATGTTAAATATATCATGCCATTCTCTTCTTCCCTGTAAGGTTTCTGTTGAGAAGTCTGATGATAGTCTATGGGTTTTCCTTTGTAGGTGATCTTTTTTCTCTCTCTAGCTGCCTTTAATACTCTGTCCTTGTCTTTGATCTTTGCCATTTTAATTATTATGTGTCTTGGTGCCTATGTGACAATCCTTGGTCCCTTGTGTTGGGAGACCTGTGGGCTTCCATGGACTGAGAAACTATTTCCTTCCCCAGCATGGGGAAGTTTTCAGCAATTATTTCTTCAAAGACACTTTCTATCCCTTTTTCTCTTTCTTCTTCTTCTGGTACTCATAATACAAATATTGTTCTGTTTGGATTGGTCACACAGTTGTCTTAATATTCTTTCATTCCTAGAGATCCTTTTATCACTCTCTGCCTCAGCTTCTCTTTATTCCTGTCCTCTGATTTCTATTCCATGAACAGTCTCCTGCACCTCATCCATTCTGCTCTTAAGCCCGTCGATCGCTTGTCTGATTTCTGCATTGTCTTTCCTCACTTCCTCCCTTAGCTCTTGCATATTTCTCTGTAGATCCATCAGCATGGTTATGACTTTTATTCTGAATTATTTTTCAGGAATATTGTTTAAATCTATCCCATCAGGCCCCCTCTCTGGGGTTGTCTGTGTGATCTTTCTCTGGACCATATTCCTCTGTCTTTTGATGGTGACAGAAGTCGTCGCTGGTAGGTGCCACGTGTGTCAGCTGGGAGAACAAAGAGTCATCCTGCTTGTTGTTCTCCTTGTCCTTCTCCGGGGGCTGAGCTGGTTTCCTGCACACTGGGAGGCCATCTCTGGGATAATCCCCTGAGCTGCCTGTGTGCGGGGTCACCTCAGCCTAGCCTATAGCACTGCAGGGTTTGCAGTCTCGCTGGGTACATTCTGGTCCCCTTGGTGCCTTCCAGCCCTTGTTATGGGTTCTGTGGCACTTCCCACTTAGCTGCACACCAGCCGGGAGTAGATTCTGTGAGGTTGCTGTGGGCGGGGGTGTTCCTCTGCTGTTCCGCAGCAGTGGCGGCTCCGCTGGACCCTTTGCAGTGCCGACCGCGGGAAATGAATGGCAGGCTGTTGATCTCTGTGGGAATTCTTGGCGCGGCTGCTTTGCCTGGGCGCTGGCCAGGGGGTCCAAAATTCCCAAGACTCTCACCCTGCTGGGCTGAGTGCCCTGGGACGATTTTGTTCCGCTGTTGGGCCTTTGTCTCTTTAACTTTTAAAAAAGCGCCCGCTTTTCTTTTGTCCCGGGGAGCCGGCTGAGGGGACCTGCTTGCAGTCTCTGTCTCAGATCCTGCCCTTCTGTTTCTCTAATCTCCGATACACCGTGAGATGTTTGTCAGTGCTCCCGGTGCAGATCACCAGGGCTGGTTATTTGGCGGACTCTGATTCTTTTCCTCCCACCAGTGCGCTGGGGTGGGGAGTGCTAGGGTCCCACCAGGTCACAGCTTTGTATCTTACCTGCTTTGTGAGGTGCTGAGTTCTCACAGATGTAGCTGTAGCCTGGCTGTTGTACTGTGTCTTCTGGCCCCTCTTTTAGGAATAGTTGTATTTGTTGAATTTTCACAAATATATATGGTTTCGGGAGGAGATTTCCGCCACCCTGCTCACACTGCCATCTTCCCTGTTTATGCAACACTTTTGACTGTATAAGTTTTACAGTACATGTTTTAACATCTGGTGTGGGTGGGGTGGGGTCCCCCCTGGCAGTTTTTCTTTTTTTTTTAGTCTCTCTGTGACTATTCTTCCATTTTTGTTTTTTCAAATAATTTAGTTTTAATGTGTCTAAGTACATTAAAAAAAAAAAGGGTTTTGGTACTTTCACTGGGATTGCATTAGTTTTAGAAATTAAGGAGAACCAACATCTTTTAGAATGTTGAGTCATCCTGTTCAAATTTACCTTTGCTTTCAAAAATATTAAAAAATTATTCTCATATAAGTTTGTACAATTCTTTTTATTCCTAAGTATTTAATCTTCTGTGTTACTATTGTAAATAGGGTTTTCACTACCATAATATCTGCTAACTGGTAATTGTGTGTATGTATGAGGCTACTGGTTTTTCTAATTTTGTATCCTGCTACCTTATTCTTTTCTATTACTTGAATTAGTTTTACCAGTGATCTTCTTCTATAGTCTTCTAGCTAAATTCCCATATCATTGGCAAAAAGAGTTTGACTTTACCCATTCTCATGCCTCTAACTGATTTCTAATCCAACTGTACTGGTTAATACTCTATTACAATGTTGAATACTAGTGGAGATAGTGGACACTTAACCTTGGTGTATATTGTGGAAATAGCTCCAGTGTTTCCCATTATTTAAGCTTTCTGACGTTAGGACTAAGGTATAGATTTTTAAAATGTATACTGAAATTTCTATTTTCTTGAGTATGTATGTATATGTGTTTTTTATTTTTATCATTGGTAAATTTTTTTGAAGGCTCTTTCAGTACTATAAAGGATTTTTATTCCCAAATCTATTAATAGGGAATATGATATAATGAATATCCTAATAGTGAATCATCTCTGCATTCCTGGATAAATCTTACATGGTCACAGCATATTACTTAATAATAACAATTACATTATTTAGTATTTTTGTATCAATATTCATAAGGGGTATTGGTTTGCAGTTTTTCTTTGTAGTGTTCTTATCAGGTTTAAGTATCAATACTATATTTGCATCATAAAAGGAATTAGGAGGCTTCCTATCATTTATAATGCTCTAGAACAATTTATAGAGCAGTGGACCAGATATCTGGTCTTTGACAGTTTGATAGAATTCCTCTGTGAAACCATCTGGTTTTTAGCTGATGCTTTTTAGTGGGGTAATTTCCCTAATAACATTATTTCTTCTGTGGAAATTGGTCTGTTTTCTAACTCAATTTTGGCATCTATATTTCCTTAAGAAATTATTCACCCAGGTTTTCAAATAAATTGCTGTAAGGTCTACTAGACAGTCTCTTGTGATTCTTAAAATTAAAAAAAATTTTTCAATGGTTATTTTCACCCTTGTTTTCTTATTTTGCATATCTGTGCTTTACTCCTCGGCATGATCAAGTTAGCTAGCAATTATGAGAATTTAAAAAATTCATACTCCTCTGCATGATTAAGTTAGCTAGGGATTATGAAAAATTTAAAAATTCATAATATAGGTTAATTAGGCCTATTTTTCTACTCTCTACCTCATCAATTTCTACTTTTATGTTTATTATTCCCTTTCTTGTGCTCTCTTTAGATTTACTTTGTTGGGTTTCTGGATTTTGTTTTGAGCTGGAAATTTAATCCATTTACTTTCATTTTTATAGATTTTTTTTCATTTTTACAGTAAACACACTTTAAAATGACTTTACTGCTATAAACTTTCACTAATTATATGAACACTAATTTATTGGGCTGTTTTTTACACATTCCTATTTTAACAGTGCCCTCTTCTGTCAATATTGCAAAGTCCAGATATTTCAGCTAATTGTTTTATTCTAGGGGAAGATGTTGGTTATAATTCTTGGAGCTTTGTGATTCATTTTGTCTTGCTAGATTCTCAATTTCCTCTCTGTGCTTTAGTCTCCCTTCATCACCCAACTGCCAAAGGATGTTTCTCTCTTATGTGCCTTTTTGTCTTCCCTAGAAATGATGCATTTTGAAGGTTGCCTCTTCAAACTGTATGTAACTTTAAGTCCCTTCCCTATGGTTCTTATTCCAATTTGGATCCTTTTTTCTTCTTTTACAACTTCCTAGGTGGACTAAGTCTTTTTGGCTAAGTATTTCTTTAGATCAAGCTTAGCTTCCCCCTTTGTTTTGCCCCCTCCTTATTTTGCCTTTGATTGCCACAAAGTCTTGTGGCAGGAGTGGAATGAGAGTGTAATATCACATGCTAGATTTGGTAAGTTTTTCTTTTTACTTAGTTTTTTTGATGTTTTAAATTCTCTCAAATTTTGCTATGTGTTCAGATTTTTTTTTCCTTCTTATTCTAATTTTTTTGAGGGAAAACTGGGAGGCAGTAGCTGGATGGCTACCACTAGCTGAAAGTCCTTCCTGACATTTATTTTTAGAAACAGTCTTATTGAGATACAATTCACATCCCATATAATTTGCTTATTTAAAGTGCACAATTCAATAATTTTTATTATTTTCAGAGTTGTGTAACCTTCACCACAATCAGTTTTAGAACATTTTCATCAACCCATGAAGAAACCCTGTACCCTTCAACTACCATCCCCTAATCCCTATATGCCCACACTGAGCCCCAGATAATCATTCTGTCTCTATAGACTCTTCTATTCCGGAAATTTCACATAAATTCTTTCATTTGTTAGTTGACGGACATTTGGGAATTTCCCATCTTCTGGTTGAATATGTTACTACGAACATTCCTATTGGCTATATACCTGGAGTCACTGTCAGTCAAATAGCAACTCTGTATGTTATCAAGTGGCTGTACAATTTTACATTCCCACCAGCAGTGTAGGAGCATTCCAAATTCTCTATATCCTTGCTAACTAACATTATCTGTCTTTTTCAGTATAATCATCCTAGTGGTAGTATCTCACTGGGGTTCTCATCTGCATTTTCCTTCATGGCTAATGATGTTGAGCATCTGTTTGTGTCCTTATTGGCCATATGTATATCTTCTTTGGAGAAATGTCTATTCAGATGCCTGTTTTAAATTAGGTTATATATCTTTATTATTGAGTACTTCATTATGTATTTATCTTCATTATTGAGTACTTCATTATGTATTTACATAAGTCCCTTATTCGATAAATAATTGCAAGTATTTTTTCCCTTTGTATTCGTTATCTTTCATTTTAATGGTGTCCTTTGATATATAAAACTTTTTAATTTGACAAAGTCCAAAATTTTTGTATCTGACATATTTGAAAAACAATTTCCAACAAATATGTTATACTCTTCATTAACTAAAATACATAGGGACTCTAGGAATCCTGGTAAGATGGATATATGTTGAAGAACAATCTGTAGTCATCTATGGGCTCAAAAGAAATGAGCCAAAAAACGCTAATAAGGTGTATACTGACTTTTCTGAGGGGTAGCAAGGTAATTTTTGATAAAGTTATTACCTAAATGAATCTTCCTGAAGAAAATTTGGCCACAAAGGACACAGATACAATATTGCTCAAAATGAGACAACAAAGCCAAATGAAAGACCAAAGGACCTAGAAAAATGAAATTTATATCTGATGTCATGTAAGAGCAGCAAGGCCTCTGGCAATAATGGTGAGAAGCTTTATTACACATAGTTCTACAACAATGTCTGAGAATTACTTAATTCTTTCCTATCATGCTCATTTCTACAACTCTGGGAGAACCAAAGAACTGTGATGGGAAATTGATTCTTATTCATGCACTAGGTGTGGGATGCATAATGTAAACAATACACTTCTTTTGCAAAAAAGTTTTCTGTCCATTTGGACATATAAACCAGTTTTCTCAGTATTGATCATACCCTTCTTAGCTGATAATTAAATTATACAAAATAGATTTCTGAGAGGCTGAAGGCAGCCAATTATGATGCAGCCATCTACTCATTAACCACAAATAGAAGATAATACTTTTGCCAAATTTATGGGCAAAGTCGGTATTTGCTTATGCATTCTTAAGTACGGAGACATCATCACATGTGCAAAATAAATTTTAAAAAATGCTTTACAATCAGACATGACATCAACACCCAGATCACTTAACTTATAGCAAATAACAAAGTCAGAATTAATCCAGAATCAATTGGTGGAGCTTAAGTTTAAGTGGCAGAGAATAAGGATAATTTAGTTGCTGAAATCTTAAAATGGTTCATCTCAAATACCCCACTAAATAAACACGCTGTTGACAGTCAGTAGTTAGATTCAAGTATCTCAGCTGAGTGACAGATTCTTCTAACTCCTGAACATTAACAACAAAAAGTACCATGAGCTAAGCATTCCTTATGGGGTAAGTAGTTTAAGGACCCTTATTTTAGAGTAGAGAAAACTGAGACACAGAGTTAGGTAGGTAGGTAAAGTAACCTGCCCTAGGCCACCCAACTAGTGAGTGGTAAAGCAAAGATTTGAAGTGAGTAGTCTGACCTTTTGAAATAAAGAAAAAATTCTTTCACACTTGAAAAAGTTGAAAACCTGACCTTGAAGACAAGTACTAGAGCCAGCAGTACCACTCCCAACAAGGGAAAAACCATCTTATCCAGGTCTACAGATTTGACTGTTTCCTTCCCTAGGACAGGTATATTCCTACCAGACCATCCAACCAACCAACTCACTTTTATTTGAACCCCTTCTCACTAAACAGCCTGCTAATTATCATTTAGCTAGCACATACAGATTGACCTGGAAAGAATATACTGGCAATGATGACAGACCAGAACTCAACTCTCACAGTAAATTAATAATCTGACACCCCTATTTATTCATTCTCTTTAAATTTCAAGAGTATAAACAACCTGGGTATTTGCCTTTTGCTTTACATGAGTCTACAAAAACAAAACTTCTGAGTATTTAAAACTCAGCTCCAAACACTAGAGTTGTATAAATCCACCAAGATAAATGATTATCTTGAGAGACCTCTCAGCAGAAACACTCTTATCCCTAACTCATCATCTTTCGAACAGAGGGAACATGTAAAGTAATATCAAGAGTCTTACACATATACTAGATCAGTATTCCAAAGCAACTGCCAAGTTTAAAAGAAAGAAAAAAAAATGTAGTGTTGCATTTACTTAAATAGCATGTCTAGCTCGGAGAGTAATTATTCTCTTGAACAGAAAATTTTTCTTTCTTTAAGATAAAATAAAAGGCAAGGGTAATATTTGAATCATAAATTATTTAAGAAAGTTTGCAATCTTACTATACATACATCTGCATTTAAGTTTCAAACACACCTTTTTATTGCACAGGGCAGTAATTTATTCTTGTTGAAACTGCAAAGAATCTTCAGTTAGCTCTGTGCAATAATTTTGGGTAATGAAAATTTAATAATTATTAAAGGATTTTACAAATAAGGAAGAAAAAGATAAGGCAAGCACCTAGTTACGTATATAATTATCAAGTTACTATATGTCTGAAACAAATATAACATTGTATATCAACTTTATTCCAATAGAAAAGGATGAATATACCTGTGAAAAAACAGCCAAAGAAATAAATAGGTATTTCACAGAAAATAAAGATTTCTAAAGAAGAGCAAATTTAAAACAGCATAATATTAAATTTAAAGAAGAGAAAAATTTAAATTCTAAAGAAGAGCAAATTTAAAACAGCATAATAATTTTAAAAAATCCATATTTTTGTTTATATTTCATTTGTCTTCTATGGATGTATAGAATAACAAAAATACCAACAAAAATCTGTGTGCTAGGACTGATACTTGTGGGAAATGTGACTCTTCCAGACCTTACTCTGCTCTCTTATTTCTAAGCACAATACCTTACATGTAGCAAGGAAGCAACTACTCATAACCAACTTACTGCCTAGATGAACATATAAAATACAGGGTAAAACACAAAGAAACAAACTGTAAGAACTAAAAATTACCTTAAGGCCAGTATTGTAACTAGCTTATTTTTAGTGATTGTTTTTTTTCCCCTCTATTCCAGGGATAAAACTATTCTAATAGGTTTTTGGTACTTTTTCCATTCAGCCCCAGTTTATTTCAAAAACAGTAATGGCTAATATTTATTTAGTGTTTAATAGGTTCCTGTTATGATTTTTAATTAAATACTGTGCCCAGAATTTAAGATGACTACCAAAGAGCCAAAGACTATACAGTAAGAAAAAAACAGCTAATACAGACACTTAAGTGAGGATCAAATTTAGGTCTGAGAGTCCTAGCAGCAAGGGCAAAAGGTAAACAAGATAGGCAAGCAATTCCATTTCTAGAAAATGAGAAAAATGTACCAAATTCTTCAGAACAGAGTTTTTCTTTATCTAAATTAGAAGGTAATTTTTGTATTTGCTTCAGCAGTCCATTAACAAATATTAGATTATATGGTCCCTGCACAAGGATGACACACACAGTCATGAATCATTTCCCATGCTAAGGACTTCAGAGTGCCCAAGTATGAGCCTGCAGACTACTTCAATGTTGTCAGGTACAAATGGAATCAGGTTGCTCTCAATCAAACAAAACAAAACACTTGAACACAAGACATTTTTGCCAATCACTGCTGAGAATGAATGATAGAGAGGATGACCATATAAATTTTTTTTTTCTCTGAACAAGGCAGAGTGAAAGGGGGCATATATTTTTGCTGGGCAGCAGGTAAAAACTGGTACTTGAGGCCACTCTAGCTTTCAGCCTGACAGCAAATGGTGAAGGTAGAAAGTAAAAGAAACAGTTCATTTACTTCCACCAGAAATTAAATGAAATGAACAGTGAACGCTTAACTTTAGTTGACACAGGAAGTTTACCTTTCCTAAAACTAATTTGTCCCAGCCAGACAAGGTTAGTTTATTAAACACACATGGCTTTAAAAGGTACCTGGTAAAAGTACAGGACTAAGGTAGGGATGGAAAGGAAGAAGCACCTAGCCACTTAAAATTGGTTCAACTGTTGAGTTCTTCATCAACCTCAAGGTGTAAATAAATCTGAAACGGCAAGTTTTATAAAACTAAGGAGATAGAATTTTCAAAAGTCTAGATATTGCTAAGTGATCTCTCAATTTTCAGCAAATGGTGTAAAGTCTGGTAAATCTGATGTCAATCCCCAGCAAAATTACAGACTGGATTATAAGAAGAAAGCAATTTGAATAAAAGAAACATGATCACTAATTGCTAAGAGCTAACACAGAGTAAATCTTATAATATTAAATTTTGTATTTCTGTCCACAGGGTTACTATATTGTTAATACACTACAGACTATACGCTTTATGATTTCAAAAAAGTTTTTGACAAATAGCCTATGGCATTTAGGGGGTGATGCTCAAAGATGGCTAGAAAGATCAAATGTAAAAGCTGATATTCACTTTTTGGAATAAGTGCTTAAAGCTCACAAACCTTGAAAATCTGAGTACCTCAGTATCTCCCCAAGTAGGAATAAGGAATATGCCTTATTGCTACAGTCATTAGTCATCCCCTCTGAAGACATAGAAAGAAAACTAATAAAAGATTAATTTCATTACAACCATCTATGTGATACCATATGATGTCTGATGGTCTATTTCTCCTTAAAACTAAATATCCCTAATTCCTTTAATCATTCCCTTTGTGATATGGTTTCTAGACTTTTGGTCTAGCCATCATGATGACCATTCTTCCAGAGTAACTTTGACAATTTTTCATTTAAAACTTGATTTTCTTTAATTTAATAGATGTGGTTGGACTAGTTCACAGTACATGGAAAGTTACCTACACTAAACAAAAAGCCAAGTCTACAACTGGATTCATTTTTTTGTCATCTACTGTTTTATACTAACATGATGTCTTTTTCTCATGAACTGAGTCTAATCACCTTACAACTTGTGCAATTGATTTTTCTAAACTGAAATGCAGTTTATCAGATTTTAATTTACATAACTTATATTTTGAGTCTAATTTTAAAAATCATTTTTTAATTCTATTGTTTTCTCTTTATTAACAGAGCAGGACAGACATGAAAACTATCTCTGGATAATGAAAAACTGCGATGGGGTATAAACTTTATCCAGAGGCAGATGTAGAACCAACAGATAAAATGGAATCATGACTTTGGCTCACTAAAAACAGCAAAGTTCTTACAGATAGAGTTGTTTAACGATGGAGTAGGCCATTTCATAGAATATACAGTATAGATATTCCTGACACTGAAAATATTCTCCAGAAATCTGCTGAGGTGAGGAAGTCAGATGAGATCACCTGTGTATTAGGCAAGTTATGCTGTGATATTTAACATCTACAACTCACTGGATTAATACAAAGACTTTTGTCTCATTTACCAGTTAGTGACTCTACTTACAAAGATGTTAACAAACTAAGGCCCACATCCCTTGAGCTATGAATAGCTTTTGATTTTTAAAGATTTGTGTAAACAATATAAAACAACAACAAAAAACAATGTGTGACAGAAATGGTATATGGCCTGCAAAGCCTAAATTACGTATTATCTCCCACCCATGTGATGAGCGAGATTCAGGCTACTTCCATCTTGTGGCTCCTTGATTCTTTCTCTTAAGTGGCTTTGCCATCTCAACATCTGGCCTCCATGATAGTCTCTTCTGCTCACGCTGAGAATGAGTACTACGGCACCATCTAACTGCAAGAGGCCTGGGAAGTGCATCGTTCCAGATGCCCAAGAAAGCACAAGGGTACTGGTATCGGAAAGCACTGTTAAGTCTCCACCACAACTTGTATACTTTATTCCAATCACAGATTCTATGATTCCAAATATTTCAATTAAAATTTTCATTTTCTGTATAAATCTTAATGAAACTGTTTTAAAGTTGGTTTAGAAAGAAATGTATGAAAATATCACAGTGGGTGGTAAAAGTAAAAATGCTTTATGTTTGAGATAGAACTAAGACAAAGGGAACCTAAACATCATGTGCAGCATGTCTGGATTAAATTCTTTAGTTTGTGCAGCCTCAGTTTTTGGTACAAGGTTACTAATGAATCCAAAAAACTTGAAATTTTAAACATTAAATGATTTGAAACAGAAGAATTGATAGGTCTTCAGAAAAATATGTATGTGTACTGACATTATAAATAAAGTAAGCTTTCTGCCTTCACTGCAGGGAAAACTCAGTAATTTGGTCATTTCAAAATTCCAACACGTCTCAATTGATTTAGTAAGCTATGGAACAGCTGTAAGCTGAATTATACATGATGATAATGAAATATTTCATATATTGTTCAGCCCTGTCTACTAGGCATACAAAAAGACATTAAGAGTATCTCTTTTTCCTTTAATTAGAAACTGAGTATTTCATTACTTGGTAAGACGACTTCATAATACAAACATATCAAGCTTTAAAAAATTAGTTCATAGTTCAAAACAGGCTAATGAAACACGTTAAGTCACTATACCTACCCAAACCGATCTGTCAGACACAACAGGAAACTATATAAATACAATAAAAGGAAAATTTTGCAACTCACGCCAAAGATTAAATTACAGAAAAAAGGGAAATTAATTGTACCAGGATGTATTATATTAGGAAGACTGAAAAACAATTTTATAAGTACTTCTCACAAGCAAATCACTTAAACTAGGATCACCTTTTCATAAGATGATGCTAATAATCAGTTGTCAATATAAAAATGAGGAAGGAGGTATGAGGAATTAGTAAGAAGATGAAATAAAATACGTAACTAAGCTTCTAAACAAAGCTAACATGACTAGAGAAAGCTAAAAACTAGGAATTGATTTTAGTTCCACCTTTAAAAAAAAAATAAAGGGCTCTGTTAGGGCACTTCAAACAATCACTGGGACAGATATTTCAACCAACTAGTGAGAAGAGATAACTAATTACTAACCAAATATCTAAAACATTAAATTGCAGACAGTAGACGGGTGGATTGCAGTTTGGGAGGTAGTAAAATGCAAAGCCCCAAGGCGCTTAGCATTCTTTAGTAGGAAACAAGGTAATAAATCTATTTTTAGTCAATTGATAAAAAAAATGACAAAACTCAAAGCAATCAGATGAAATGCAAGATGATCCCAGATTTTCTTCTAATATCACAAAACATTTCAGGGGACAAAATATCAAACTAGTTATCAAGGAATGAAAACAAGGATCACAAGTAACATATTTTATGAATTCACTGAATACCAGTGATAACAAAGTATCTTAGTTTTAAGGTTTCATAAAGCAAACATTTTAAAAATGGAAATAGACTAAAAAGTAGTCATTTCTAAGTTTTAATTTACTGAATTTCAGAGAAGAAATCCTTAATGCAAAGTTCTGTTGAATATGTGATTTAGTAAGGCCATAAGTATTACTGGCAAATAACTTTAAAATGTTTAAAAGTATTTTTTAAAAAATGATTATCATTTTAAAGGCTTAAAAATACATTTAGACACCTTAAGAACTGAAAATACTGCCTGAATTACCATGAAGTATGGTCAGAGACTTTGGCTTGATAAAAAAAAATTTCCCATTCCAAGAGCTAACAATACTTAGTATTGAAATGTTCTTCCCTAAATCCCCTGCAAGCTACATTTTAACCCCATTTTCTTTACTCAGTCAGTAATAATGTACGCATTATAAGTGGTCCAAGTGCTCTAGCTCCAAAGATCTTTAATAAACAATTTTAATTGTTGGACTACAGTCCCCTCATTTCGTTAGCTCCCATTCCAAGGTGGTAAAATGACAATAAAGATGATAATGAGTAAAACTTGAGTGCTGTATGCTAGGTGTTACGGTCTGAATGGTCGGTTCCCCTAAAATTCTTATGTTGAAATCCTAATGCCTAATATGATGGTGTTAAGAGGTGCCTAGGTCATCAGGTCATAATTCATGGAACCCTTGTGAACGAATGAAAGAAACCCCACAGGGCTATATAGTCCCTTCTACCATGTGAGGATACAGCAAGAAGTTGGCAGTCTGCAACCCAGAAGAGGGCCTTCACCAGAACCTGACCATGCTGGCTCCCTGATCTTGGAATTTCAGCTTCCAAACTGTGAGCAATACTTCTCTGCTGTTTATAAGCCACCCAGTCTATGGCATTATGTTATAGCAGCCCAAACTAAGGCAATGAGCACCAAACAAAAGAATGAAATCATCTGGTCCTCAAAATAACCCATTGAGATACATATAAATGTGTCCCCATTTTATGGATAGGGAAATGAAGGCTTGGAAGGGTTTGTAAACTGCATAATGCTTTAAAACTATTAAGTAGAGGAGGCAGGACACTGTTCAAGGTATTCTAAGTCTAAAGAGCTGTGCTGTCTAGTACGGTAGTGACCAGCCACATGTAGCTATTTAAATTTAATTAACATTAAGTAAAATTAGAAATCCAATTCTTCTGTCATACTACTCACATTTCAATTGCCTAGTAGCCACATGTGGCTAGTGGCTACCAAGCTGGACAGTGCAGATATGAAACATTTCCACCATCGTACAAAGTTCTATTGTACAATACTGGTCTGCCTTCAATCTTAGCCACCACATGATATACCTTATTTACATGTGGAAACTGATGTATGCTTATAGGATTGATATTAAAATTGAATCAATTAATCAATAATTCAAATTTCCAGTGTCTTATTGCTACTCCCCAAACACCCAAAACTCATTATCATTTAAACGTATCTATCATTCTGGATCTCTGAAAAATATGTTCCTTTCTAGCACTATGGACTACATGCCTTACTTTTAAGAAGTATAGGTGTAAAGCATTCTAAGATCTGATATCAAAATTTTTTCTGGGCTGCTACATTCCTTTGTATATGGTCCATGCCTTTTGCTGAATGAATAATGACTATATGTACTGGCTTCTGTTATTTCTGTTAAATGCCCTATTGCTCTACTTCATCCAGTAAGAGTATCACTCATCACTAGCCTTGCCTTGCTCTTGGATCAATGTCCACTTTCAGCCCCAAGGGTAAGACCGTGACCCACACATGTACTATACTTCAGTCCCTGGTCACAATTCAGGGTTGAAATTGTGATTTAAAGTGGATCATTAGTGGAAAGTGACTGCAGTGGGGTATGGGTGGGACTTGATAATATAGGTAAATGCAGGAACCACAGTATTTTTTCATGTGAAACCTTCATAAGAGTGTTTATCAATAATACCTTAATAAAAAAATAATAAAGTGGATCATTAGAATGTGCCTTAAGATCTTCCCTCCTACTAGCTGATTGCTATTGGAATCAAAAGCTATAAGAACGAAGTACAGCTGAGATTTCTTTCTTGTTATCGATAATGTACAATCACTTTAACAACATTATGGTTATTAGACGCCCTATTATCCAGTCCCCCCCCACAAACACCACTACATCACTGTCCATCAGCGTGGTAAGATGCTACAGAAACATTACTTGTCTTCTCTATAAATACTGCCTTTCCCGTGTCCCACGTCGCTGCATTACGTGTGCTAATCATAATGCCCCTTTTCCCCACTTATCCCTCCCTACTGATTGTCCCCAGTCCCTTTCCCTTTGGTAACTGTTACTCCATTCTTGGATTCTGTGAGTCTGCTGTTTTGTTCTTTCAGTTTTTTTCTTTGCTCTTATGCTCCACAGATGAGTGAAATAAATCATTTGATACTTGTCTTTCTCTGCCTGGCTTATTTCAATGAGCATAATAAGCTCTAGCTCAATCCATGTTGCTGCAAATGGTAGGAACTGTTTTCTTATGGCTAAATAATATTCCATTGTGTATATGTACCACATCTTCTTTATTCATTCATCTACTGATGGACACTTAGGTTAGCTCCATTTCTTGGCTATTGTAAATAGTGCTGCGATAAACATAGGGGTGCACATATCTTTCTCACACTGGGCTGCTGCATTTAGTGTAAATTCCCAGGAGTGGAATTCCTGGGTCAAATGGTATTTCTATTTTGAGTTTTGTGAGGAACTTCCATACTGCTTTCAACAATGGTTGAACTGGTTTACATTCCCACCAGCAGTGTAGGAGGGTTCCCCTTTCTCCACATCCTCGCCAACATTTCTTGTTGTTTTTCTTTTGGATGGCGGCCATCCTAACTGGTGTGAGGTGATATCTCATTGTGGTTTCAATTTGCATTTCTCTGATGATTAGCGATGTGGAGCATCTTTTCATGTGCCTGTTGGCCATCTGAATTTCTTCTTTGGATAAGTGTCTGTTCAGTACCTCTGCCCATTTTTCAATTGGATTATTTGCTTTTTGTTTGTTGAGGTGTGTGAGGTCTTTATATATTTTGGACGTCAACCCCTTATCGGATATGTCATTTATGAATATATTCTCCCATACTGTAGGATGTCTTTTTGTTTTAGTGATGATGTCCTTTGCTGTACAGAAGCTTTTTAGTTTGATATAGTCCCACTTGTTCATTTTTGCTTTTGTTTCCCTGGAGCAGGGAGATATGTTCATGAAGAAGTTGCTCATGTTTATGTCCAAGAGATTTTGCCTATATTTTCTTCTAAGAGTTTTATGGTTTCGTGACTTACATTCAGGTCTTTGATCCATTTTGAGTTTACTTTTGTGTATGAGGTTAGACAGTAATCCAGTTTCATTCTCTTACACATAGCTGTCCAGTTTTGCCAACACCAGCTGTTGAAGAGGCTGTCATTTTCCCACTGTATATCCATGGCTCCTTCATCGTATATTAATAGACATATATGCATGGGTTTATATCTGGACTCTCACTTCTGTTCCACTGGTCTGTTCTTGTGCCAGTACCAAATTGTCTTGAGTACTGTGGCTTTGCATTAGAGCTTGAAGTCAGGGAGCATAATTCCCCCTGCTTTATTTTCCTTCTCAGCATTGCGTTGGCTATTCGGGGTCTTTTGTGGTTCCACGTGAACTTTAGAACTATTTGCTCTAGTTCACTGAAGAATGCTGTTGGTATTTTGATAGGGATTGCATTGAATCTGTAGATTGCTTTAGGCAGGATGGCCATTTTGACAATATTAATTCTTCCTATCCATGAGCATGGGATGAATTTCCATTTATTAGTGTCCTCTTTAATTTCTCTTAAGAGTGTCTTGTAGTTTTCAGGGTATAGGTCTTTCATTTCCTTGGTTAGGTTTGTTCCTAGGTATTTTATTGTTTTTGATGTGACTGTGAATGGAACTGTTTTTCTGATTTCTCTTCCTGCTAGTTCACCGTTAGTGTATAGGAATGCAACAGATTACTCAGTATTAATTTTGTATCCCGCAACTTTGCTGAATTCATGTATTAGATCTAGTAGTTTTGGAGTGGATTCTTTAGGGTTTTTTATGTACACTATCATGTCATCCGCAAACAGGGACAGTTTGATTTCTTCCTTACGAATCTGGGTGCGTTTCATTTCTTTGTGTTGTCTGACTGCCATGGCTAGGACCTCCAAAACTATGTTGAATATAAGTGGGGAGATTGGGCATCCCTGTCTTGTTCCCAATCTTAAAGGGAAAGGTTTCAGCTTCTTGCTGTTAAGTATAATGTTGGCTGTGGCTTTGTCATATATGGCCTTTATTATGTTGAGGTACTTGCCCTTTATACTCATTTTGTTAAGAGTTTGTATCATGGTACCCCTATAATGTTTATATTGTTCTGTTTGGATACAGTTCTCTCAATATTCTTTCATTCTTAGAGATTCTTTTTTCTCTCTGTGCCTTAGCTTCTTTGTATTCCTCTTCTCTAATTTCTATTCCATTTACCGTCTCTTCTACTCCTTCTAATCTGCTTTTAAATCCCTCCATTATATGTGTCATTTCAGATATGGAATTTCTTAATGATTGAATCTGCATCTTAAATTCATTCGAGTTCTTGAATATTTTTCTGTACCTCCATAAGCATGTTTATAATGTTTATTTTGAACTCTCTTTCAGGAAGATTGGTGATTTCAGTTTCAATTGGCCCTTTTTCTAGTGTTTTTGAGATTTTGGTCTGAACCACGTGCTTTTGACGTTTCATATTTCTGTGTGAGGCCCACTAGTGCACAGAAACTACAGTCTCTGGAGCTGCTCAGCCCCTAGAGTGAGGTTGGGGGTCGTAGGGGAGCAGAGCTGGTGCCTGGGGGAGGAAAGATCTGTTTCCTGATTCCCATCTGCAGTGCCTGTCTCCAGTGTCAGAGCCAGTGGGACAAACACACACGTGTAAGAATCTGTGCTTTGCGTCTCTAGCTGTTGCTGGTGGGGCCTCTCTCTGGCTGGCCTGACTCCAGCACAGTGACTGCCGGTTTGCAAGCAGGTGTCTGCAGTCCAGTAGGAAGGCTTGCCAGGATGTGTGTCACAGTGGGGGGCCTTGGGCCTTAGTAAGCAGCCAGGGGGATGGTGCACCTGAAGCTCCTCAAAGTGCCCAACCAGCTGGGCAACGCCCAGACAACCTTGTCCAGCTCTCCCTTCTCCCGTGCTGTAAGCTCCATGCAAACCCCATCCCTTCAGCAGCCCTCTCGCTGCTAGGAAGCCTCTCAGACCACCCGCCGTTCCTCTGACACTGAGCAGCTGGTGTGTATCCGTCCTCCACAAACAGCCGGAATGTCAGTTTCCCAAGCACTCTGCCTTTCCGAGCTCCCCAATGTCCAAAGCACCACACAATACAGGCTTCTGCTCACAAAGCAGATCTCCCAGGCTAGGCCCTCAGCAGTCCCAGGCTTCCACCCCCTCCCTGCTGTGTTTCTTTTCCTCTCGCCGGTGAGCTGGGTTGGGGAAAGGGCTTCAGTCCACTGGATTAAGGCTTTCGTACGTTACCCTGTTTCATGAGGTCTACTCTGTTTGTGAGGTCTGTATGCAGTCTGGTTCAGCCTTCTTTATTCTTGTGCTTTAGGGTTAGTTGTATTAATTAACTATATTTTTGTACTATTTGTGGTTTTGGAGGAGTTCTCCGTGTAACTTCTCACACCGCCATCTTGAATCCTAAGCCGAGATTTATAGTAAACATTTTTTCCTGATATGAATGAACCTGTCTACATAATGAAGGCCTGCAGAGAGGAAATAAGGGTTAGATCATAACATTTGAGGCCTGAACCTGTTTCTTAACTTCTGAACCTAGATTTTACATATGTTAGCAAATTCCCCTTTTGTTGAGTTTGTATCCTGAATATTTCTCTTGCTTAGAATTAGAGGAACAGGTAAAGACTAATCATAGGTAAGTGTTCAAAGATACTTGGTACTGTTTGGAAAGGAGACGAAGACACATTTAATAATATATTTATGTTAAATGTGCAGGTATAAAAGGGTAATCACTAAAAGAAATAAAACAAAGTACATAACTTCCAAATTATTAAGGCTAAGCAAAACAACAAAACCCCCCCAAGCCCAGAAATAAACCAACAGCAAAAGAATACTTCCTTATGAGGTAACTGTATTGCTAATTACCACTGTAGAACAAGCAGGACAAAAAGAGCACTTGTCCTAGACTCCCAGTAGGGGTTTAAAACTCATTGATAAGAAAGAAGAATGGCTGTATGACCCTAGGTTTTAGTCTGTGTCTTATGCTCCCCCATCTTTAAACAGTGTGACCTTTCCTACAAGGTTAAAATTCATTTCTAAAGGAAGATACAGCAATATGATCTAGGAATACCAGTAACTGATAAAATTTTAAGATCTAGAGAACCTAAGAAGAGGAATTTTAATAGTGATTTTGTTCTCCCATCTGAAGTCTAATAAGTATTGATCCAAAGTAACAATTTTGATTTTTTTTTATTAAAGTTAGTTATCTCTACAACTAAGCAAGAACCTAAGCCCCTTAATTATCTTTTCACACCTAGTATTTAACAAAGAACTTAAAAATACAGCACGTAAAATGAACGATCAATCAACTGGTCCTTCTAACCACAATTACTATTATTTATGTGTTCTGCTTATTTAAAAACTTTTATTTAGATGTGTTTCACATATAATTCATTCACTTAAGGTGTTTAATTTGATGGCTTTTTGTATATTCACAGAGGAGTGCAAACTTCACCACAATGAATTTGTGCTCATTTTCCTTACTTCAAAAAACAACCATACACCCTCTTAACCATCATACTCCTAACTCTCCCATTCCTAAGCAACCACTAATTTACTTTGTATCTTTATAGTTTGCCGATTCTCGATATTTCATATTCATAGAAACACAATATGTGGTCTTTTGTGACTGTCTCCTTTTACTTAGAATATTTCCAAGGTTCATTCATTTCGTAACATGAATCAGCACTTCATTCTTTTTTGTTGTCATATAATACTCCACTATACAGATATACCCATTTTGTTAGTCCATTCATCATTTGACAGACATTTTGGTTTCTATATCTTAACTATGTGAATAAGGTTGTTATAAACAGGCATGTACAAGTTTTATGTGGACTTACATTTTCTTTTGGTTATATACCTAAGATTGGAATTCCTGGATCATATGGTAACTCATGTTTAATCATTTAAATGTTTAACCATTTGAGGATCTGGCAGTTTTTCCAAAGCAGGTGTGCCATTTTATATTACAATGGGTAAAATATGATGATTCCAATTTCTCTACATCCTCTACAACACTTGTTATCATCTGTCTTTTTGCCTATAGACATCATAGTGGGTTTGAAGTAGTATCTGTCTGTGGTTTTGATTTGCATTTCCTTGATGGCTGATGATGTCTGTTTGCTTTTTAAGCTGATTTTTTTCTAAATGCAATAGTAGAATTATGTCATCAGCACAAAGAAAGCTGCTTGCTCATTTGCTAGTATAGGATGGACATGGACCACTTCATGTGTATTAATTTGCTAGGGCTGCTGTAGCAAAATACTACAACTGAGTGGCTTAAGGAACAGAAATTTACTGTCTCACAGTTCTGGAGGCTAGAAGTCTAAAATCAAGGTGTTGGCAGGTTTGGTTACTTATGAGGGGTCTGTTCCAGGCTTCTCTCCTTGCCTTATAGATGGAAGTCTTCATGTTTATGTTGTAATTTCCCGATATTATGTATCTGTTTCCAAATTTCTCCTTTTTATAAGGATTAGAGGCTCACCCAACTCCAGAATGACATCATCTAAACTAATTTAATCTGCAATGACCCTACTTTCAGTAAGGGCACATTTTGAGGTACTGGGAATTAGGACTTCAACATAAGTTTTGGCAGGGGGTACAACAGAATTCAGATTGTAACAGTATTTTTTAAGTTTCTGATTTAAAAAAGGTGATGATGTTGGAGGAAAGGACCTAGCTCTGTCTTAGAGTTCACTTTAAAATTAGATCTTGCAAAAAAAAAAAAATTAGATCTTGCTCTGTCAAAATTCCTTTTCCATGGAATATAATTCCTAATGTTACTGTTATAAACCTTTTTCAGCAATAACAAGCTTGAAATCTTTACTGTGATCATACAGCTTGACTCATAAACTATTCCTGTCCAATCAATCAAAGTAATATAAGTGGAAATATTAGTCATACACACACATAAAAAAAAAGAACTCATTTCAGAAGTTTTTGGCAATTCACTGGCTTTCAACTTTTTCACCTACTGCCTTACTTTTTATTGTACCTTGGTGAATGTCACTTTCCCTCCCAAATAGCCCCTTATATAGCATTGTTGTAGATAGTTTGGGAAATGAGAAATGAAAATAAAAAGGGTTTTTAAAGAAATACTGAACTTACCCCAGATGTAGACTAAATACCATTCTCTCAGGAGTATCAGAATTTTAGTATAAGCATTTCTTAGATGTTTGATAAATTTAATATTAATATAACTGAGCTGTATACATTTAGAATATTCAAGTTTTAAAAAATTTATAACATTTCTTAAAAACTTCATCTAAGAATTCTAATTTAAACCCCCAAAATGTGTCATTATTGTATAGTCTTAAGTTGGTTTACTAAAAATTAACTGAAAATTAATATCCTGAAAATCAAATGAGTACTCCTTCATGTCTTAGTCTTCTGAAAAGAGCTTCAAGCTATGCAGTATCTAATTATATTTGTGATAAATAACTTCAATTGTTGCTAGAGAAAAAGATTCCAACACTCCTCATTATATTATTACTTTGTGAAGTATCTAGTATTTACCCTTCTAGTTAAATGTACAGCACATTCTAACACATTTTAAGTGTCATTAAATTATAATGGAGTCTGATTAAAAAAAAAATATTGCTTAACTGAAGCCCAACAAAGCTATGATGAAAACAAAAAAACACCTACAAGTTAACATTAAAAAAATTCAAACAACTCATTAAAGAATGGGCAAGGAACTTCAACAGAAATTTCTCCAAAGATATACAAATGGCCAAACAAGCTCAAGAAAAGATGCTCACCATCATTAGAGAAATGCAAATAAAAACTACAAGGAAATACCACCTCACACTTATTAGGATACTTACTGTTAAAAGAGCAAAAAAATAGTAAGTGTTGGTGTGAATGCAGAGAAAATAGAAACTTTGCGCATTGTTTGTGGGAATGCAAATGGTCCAAGCAACATAGTGAATACTATGGAGATACCACAAAAACTTAAAAGATTATTATATGATATAATTACTACACTTCTGAGTGTACACCTAAAAAAAGTGAAGTAACTCAGAGATATTTGAACACCCATGCTCATAGCAGCATTATTCAAAAAAAGCCAAAAGTTGGAAACAACCCAAATACCCATCAACAGACAAACAATATGATATATACAGACGATGGAATATTACTCAGCCTTTAAAAAGTACGGAATTCTGACATATGCTACAACAAGATAAACCTCTAGAACATTATGCTTAGTAAAAAAAAGCGAGTCACAGCAAGATAAATACTGTATCTAGAATAGTCAAATTAATAGATATAGAAAGTAGAATCCTGGCTGCTAGGAGCTGGGGAAAAGGGGAATATGGAGTTGTAGTTTAATGGGTATACAGTTTCAGTTTTGCAAGATTAAGAGTTCTGGAGATTGGTTGCACAAGAATGTGGATGTACTTACTAGTACTGAACTGTACACTTAAAAATGGTTAAGATGGTAAATGGCATGTTACGTGTATTGTACAATAAAAAACAAAACCAAAACCTTCCAACTGCCCACAGTATTAAGGTATTTTTTACCCTACGTTTAAGGTTGTGGACAAACTGATAAAAATAAACGAGAGCACATATTAATGCTGTATTAGTATCACATTCCAATAATGTATTGGTATATAGATAATTACAAAATGGAACTACATATATATACATAATTTCATATATATAGTTGATATATTTCATATATGTATGAAATAAGGAGTTACTGGATTTAAACTTACTGAATGGTTGTGATTAATAGAAAATATGGGAATCTTTAACCACAGCAGAAATATCCAGCCTTTTTTTATAGAGAGATATACTCCCTTCAGAAATCTCAAATGGTAAGAAAGAGAAGGCATAATTTTAAAGAAGCTATATCCTCTTACCTCTCTGAAGGAAAGCAATCTTTCTCCTGACTGTTTGAACAAATGACAAGGATAAGAACAAATAATGCAAGCAGCAGGAAATGGGATCACAAACACAGCTTGGTAAGCTTTTTCTGGGCAAGAATTATATCTTAACTCATTACTGTGACTCCTAGAAATCCCATTACAATCCCAGGCACATAGTTAGGGGTCAACACATTCTGAAGAAAGTGAGAAGTAGCTTTGAAGAGGAGGAATATCCTTCAAGGGACACTGATACAAGAAAAATGGGCATGAGTGCTGAGACAGACTTTTTAAGCACCCAGGCCTAAATCAGTGACTCCATATTATATTAGGCTCAGTATCTTCAGTAAGATAGGAAAGAAATTCATTTATGAAAATAAGGGTAGGAGGTGGCATGGGGGCTTAAAAAAGGGGAGAAAAGACAACTGTAAATGGAAGTCATGAAAACAGTCATGGAAAAAAGTTAATTACTCCAAGTCAAAACAAAAACTAATTTAAAAAAAAAGGTTAAATCTGCTTAGTTCTCTTCTTTTACCACCACCCACATCAAAAAAAGCATAGAAAGGAGACCATGTGGGTGATCTGGAAAGGACGGTCAGAACACTTGCCTCACTGAATTAACAGAGCAATGAGAGAGTTAATTGTGAAACAAAATGGGTGAGCAGATGGCTAGCCATCTAGGTTCTTAGTGAGGTAATTATAGTATATCTAGATAGAACAAAAGCATACATTCTTTTCATAGTATTCTTTATCATTACTAATAACATTAGTAACTATCATTAGTAATTAAATTACCAGTACCTTCTATGACAGAATTCAAGAGCACGATGTTAATTTTTGTAGTTTTGAAAATAAATTCTAAGTAGGCAGAAACACACAACCCTCAGAGTATGTCCAGAGGGAAAATAAATGAGAATATCAGGAAGGGTAAGGACAGTTCACTGTCCATAGCCAAACTGACCTAATGCTAAGTGTTCTGACTGGGATATGGCATTCACGAGACTACAGATATCAGCCTAATAGGATTTGAGTCATCAGTTCATTTAACAAAGGGTATCAGCCAGGCATCAGGTTGTAGTAATTTCTTACTGGGGTCATAATTAAACAAAGAGAATTTTATTGAGGTTAAAATTTTGACAGCATTTTAACTTGAAGTAGAGTATGTCTGAATTTATGAAAACGAAGTTCTTTTTTTTAATTAAGGTATTATTGATATACACTCTTATGAAGGTTTCACATGAAAAAAACAATGTGGTTACTACATTTACTCATAGTATCAAGTCCCCACCCATACCCCAAGGCAGTCACTGTCCTTGGTGTAGTAAGATGCCACAGATTCACTATTTGCCTTCTTTGTGCAACAGTGTCTTCCCCGTGACGCCCTTTACACCATGTGTACCAAACATAATACCCCCCAATCCCCTTCTTCCACCCACCCGACCCGCCCTCCCACACCCCTCCCCTTTGGTAACCACTAGTTACCTCTTGGAGTCTCTGAGTCTGCTGCTATTTTGTTCCTTCAGTTTTCCTTCGTTCTTATATTCCACAAATGAGGGAAATCATTTGGCACTTGTCTTTCTCTGCCTGGCTTATTCCACTGAGCATAATATCCTCAGGCTCCATCCATGTTGCTGCAAATGTAGTATTTGCTTCTTTCTTATGGCTGAATAGTATTCCATTGAGTATATGTACCACCTCTTCTTTATCCATTCATCTACTGATGGACACTTAGGTCGCTTCCATATCTTGGCTATTGCAAAAAGTGCTGCGATAAACATAGGGGTGCATATGTCTTTCTGAATCTGAGAAGTTGTATTTTTTGGGTAAATTCCAAGGAGTGGGATTCCAGGGACAAATGGTATTTCTATTTTTAGTTTTTTGAGGAACCTCCATATTGCTTTCCAAAATGGTTGAACTAGTTTACATTCCCACCAGCAGTGTAGGAGGGTTCCCCTTTCTCCACATCCTTGCCAGCATTTGTTGTTCTTAGTATTTTCGATGATGACCATCTTTACTGGTGTGAGGTGATTATCTCATTGTGATTTTAATTTGCATTTCCCTGATGATTAGTGATGTGGAGTACCTTTTCATGTGTCTGTTGGCTATCTGTTTCATTGGTCTATGGGTCTGTTCTTCTGTCGATACCAAATTGTCTTGAGTACTGTGGCTTTGTAGTAGAGCTTGAAGTGTGGGAGTGTAATTCCCCGTTTTATTCTTCCTTCTCAGGATTGCTTTGGCTATTTGGGGTTTTTCTAGGTTCCATATAAATTTTAGAATGATTTCTCTAGTTCGTTAAAGAATGCTGTTGGTATTTTGATAGGAATTGCATTGAATCTGTAGATTGCTTTAGGCAGGATGGCCATTTTGATCATAGTAATTCTTTCTATCCATGAGCACGGGATGTATTTCCATTTCTTAGTATCTTCTTTAATTTCTCTCATGAGTGTCTTGTAGTTTCCAGAGTATAGGTATTTCACTTACTTGGTTAGGTTTATTCCTAGGTATTTTATTCTTTTCCATGCAACTGTGAATGGAATTGTTTTCCTGATTTCTCTCTCTCTTAGTTCATTGTTAGTGTACAGGAATGCAACATATTTCTGCGTATTAATTTTGTATCCCGCAACTTTGCTGAATTCAGATATTAGATCTAGTAGTTTTGGAGTGGATTCTTTAGGGTTTTTTATGTACAATATCATGTCATCTGCAAACAGGGACAGTTTGACTTTTTCCTTGCCAATCTGGATGCCTTTTATTTCTTTGTGTTGTCTGATTGCTGTGGCTAGGACCTCCAGTACTATGTTGAATAGAAGCGGGGAGAGTGGGCATCCTTGTCTTGTTCCCAATCTTAAAGGAAAAGCTTTCAGCTTCTCACTGTTAAGTATGATGTTGGCTGTGGGTTTGTCATAAAGGCCTTTATTATGTTGAGGTACTTGCCATCTACGCCCATTTTGTTGAGAGTTTTCATAATGAAGGGATGTTGAATTTTGTAGAATGCTTTTACAGCATCAATTGAGATGATGATGTGCTTTGTTGATGTGCTGGATGATATTGACGGATTTTCGAATGTTGTACCATCCTTGCATCCCTGAAATAAATCCTACTTGATCATGATGGATGATCTTTTTGATGTACTTTTGAAATCAGTTTGCTAATATTTTGTTGAGTATTTTTGCATCTATGTTCACCAGGGATATTTGTCTGTTATTTTCTTTTCTCTGTGGTGTCTTTGCATGGTTTTGGTATTAAAGTGATGTTGGCCTAACAGAGTGAGTTTGTAAGTATTCCCTCTTCTTCTACTCTTTGGAAAACTTTGAGGAGGATGGGTATTAGGTCTTCACTAAATGTTTGATAAAATTCAGCGGTGATGCCATCTGGTCCAGGCATTTTGTTCTTAGGTAGGTCTTGATTACCAGTTCAATTTCATTGCTGGTAATTGGTCTGTTGGGATTTTCGGTTTCTTTCTGGGTCAGCATTGGAAGGTTGTATTTTTCTAGAAAGTTGTCCATTTCTTCTTGGCATATAATTTTTCATAGTATTCTCAGTAATTCTTTGTATTTCTGTGGGGTACATTGTGATTTTTCCTTTCTAATTTCTGATTTTTTTTATGTGAGTTGACTTTTTATTCTTGATAAGTCTGGCTAGGGGTTTATCTATTTTGTTTATTTTCTCGAAGAACCATCTCCTGCTTTCACTGATTCTTTCTATTTATTCTTCTTGATTTTATTTATTTCTGCTCTAATATTTATTATGGCCCTCCTTCTACTGACTTTGGGCCTCATTTGTTCTTCTTTTTCGAGTTTTGTTAATTGTGAGTTTAGACTGTTCATATGGGATGGTTCTTCTTTCCTGAGGTAGGCCTGTATTGCAATACACTTTCCTTTAAACACGGCCTTCGCTCCATCCCACATATTTTGCGATGTTGAATTACTGTTGTCATTTGTCCCCATATATTGTTTGATCTGTTTTTATTTGGTCATTGATCCATTGGTTATTATGGAGCATGTTGTGAAGCCTCCATGTGTTTGTGGGATTTTTCATTTTCTTTGCTTAATTTATTTCTAGTGTCATACCTTTGTGGTCTGAGAAACTGGTTGGTAGAATTTCAATCTTTTTGAATTTACCGAGGCTCTTTTTGTGGCCTAGTATATGATCTATTGTTGAAAATGTTCCGTGTGCACTTAACTAGAATATGTATTCTGCAGCTTTTGGGTGTAGAGTTCTGTAGATGTCTGTTAGGTCCATCTGATCTATTGTACTGTTCAGTGCCTTTGTCTCCTTACTTATTTTCTGTCTGGTTGATTTGTCCTTCAGAGTGAGTGGAGTGTTGAAGTCTCCTAGAATGAATGCTTTGCATTCTATTTCTCCTTTTATTTCTGTTACTATTTGTTTCACATATGAAAGTGGTCCTTTTTTGGGTGCATAGATATTTATAATGGTTATATCTTCTTGTTAGATTGACCCTTTGATCATTATGTAATGTCCTTCTTGGTCTCTTGTGACTTTCTTTGTTTTGTAGTCTATTTTATCTGATACAAGTACTGCAACTCCTGCTTTTTTCTCCCTATTAGTTGTATGAAATACCTTTTTCCAGCCCTTCACTTTTAGTCTGTGTATGTCTTTGGGTTTAAAGTGAGTCTCTTGTAGGCAGCATATAGATGGGTCTTGTTTTTTAATCCATTCAGTGACTCTGTGTCTTTTGATTGGTGCATTCGGTCCATTTACATTTAGGGTGATTATCAATAGGTATGTACTTATGGCCATGGCAGGCTTTAGATTTGTGGATACCAAAGGTTCAAGGTTAACTTCCTTACTATGTAAGAGTCTAACTTAACTCACTTAATATGTTATTACTAACACAATCTAAAGGTTCTTTTTTTTTTCATTTTTCTTCCTCCTCCATTCTTTATATATTAGGTATCATATTCTGCTCTCGTTCTCTATCCCTTGATTGACTTTGGAGTTAGTTATTTTAATTTTTACATTTGCTTAGTAATTAGCTGTTCTACTTTCTTTACTGTGGTTTTATTACCTCTGGTGGCAGCTATTAAACTTTAGGAACACTTCCATCTATACCAGTCCCTCCAAAATACACTGTAGAGATGGTTTGTGGGAGGTAAATTCTCTCACCTTTTGCTTATCTAGGAATTGTTTAATCCCTCCTTCAAATTTAAATGATAACCTTGCCAGATAAAGTATTCTTGGTTCAAGGCCCTACTGCTCCATTGCATTAAATACATCATGACACTCCCTTCTGGCCTGTAAGGTTTCTGCTGAGAAATCTGATGATAGCCTGATGGGCTTAGCTTTCTATGTGATCTTTTTTTTTGGGGGGGGGGGGGTCCGAAAGTTTTTTTGTCTTTTTTTTTCTTACAATTTATTTTATTTTAGTATCATTAACCTACAATTACATGAGCAATATTGTGATGATTAAACTACCCCCTTCATCAGGTCCACCCCACCAACCCTATTACAGTCACTGTCCATCAGTGTAGTGAGATGAGAATCACTACTCGTCTTCTCTGAGCTGTACAGTCCTCCCCTTGCCCCCCCACCCTATGTCTGCCAATCGTAATGCCCCTTTCACCCTCTTATCCCTCCCTTCCCGCCCTTCTTCCCCAGTCCCTTTCCCTTTGGTAACTATTAGTCCGTTCTTGGGTTCTGTGAGTCTGCTGCTGTTTTGTTCCTTCAG
>JAQQAC010010508.1:46096812-46115557 GCA_029783875.1 Phataginus tricuspis | reverse complement strand
TTTTGGATGTTGGCCATCCTCACTGGTGTGAGGTGATATCTCATTGTGGTTTTAATCTGCATTTCTCTGATGATTAGCGATGTGGAGCATTTTTTCATGTGCCTGTTGGCCATCTGAATTTCTTCTTTAGAGAAGTGTCTATTCATGTCCTGTGCCCATTTCTTAATTGGGTTATTTGCTTTTTGTTTGTTAAGGTGCGTGAGTTCTTTGTATATTTTGGATGTCAACCCCTTATCCGATACATCATTTATGAATATAATTTCCCATATTGTAGGATGTCTTTTTGTTCTACTGATGGTGTCCTTTGCTGTACAGAAGCTTTTCAACTTGATATAGTCCCATTTGTTCATTTTTGCTTTTGTTTCCCTTGCCCGGGGGGATATGTTCATGAAGAAGTCACTCATGTTTATGTCCAGGAGATTTTTGCCTATAATATTTTTTTCTAAGAGTTTTATGGTTTCATGATTTACATTCAGGTCTTTGATCCACCTTGAGTTTACCTTTGTGTATGGGGTTAGATAGTAGTCCAGTTTCATTCTCTTACATGTAGCTGTCCAGTTTTTCCAACACCAGCTGCTGAAGAGGCTGTCATCTCCCCATTGTATATCCAGGGCTCCTTTATCAAATATTAATTGACTGTAGGTGTTTGGGTTAATGTTTGGATTTTCTATTCGGTTCCACTGGTCTGTGGGTCTGTTTTTGTGCCAGTACCAAATTGTCTTGATTACTGTGGCTTTGTAATAGAGCTTGAAGTCAGGGAGCATAATTCCCCCTGTTTGATTCCTCCTTCTCAGGATTGTTTTGGCTATTCGGGGTCTTTTCTGGTTTTTATGTGATCTTATTTCTCTCTCTGGCTGCTTTTAATAGTCTGTCCTTATCCTTGATCTTTGCCATTTTAATTACTATATGTCTTGGTGTTGTCTTCCTTGGGTCCTTTGTTTTGGGAGGTCTGTGCATCTCCATCATTTTAGAGCCTATCTCCTTCCCCAGATTGGGGAAGTTTTCAGCAATTCCCTCCTCAAAGACACTTTCTATCCCTTTTTCTCTCTCTTCTTTTTCTGGTACCCCTATAATGCGAATATTGTTCTTTGGATTGGTCACACAGTTCTCTCAATATTCGTTCATTCTTAGCGATTCTTTTTTCTCTCTGTGCCTCAGCTTCTTTGTATTTCTCTTCTCTAGTTTCTATTTTATTTATTATCTCCTCCCCGTATCAATCTGCTTTTAATACTGTCCCTTGTGCTCTTCAACGATTGGATCTCTGACCGGAATTCATTCTTGAGTTCTTGAATATTTTCTGTACTTCCATGAGCATGTTAAGGATTTTTATATTGAACTTCATTTCAGGAAGAGTCATTAGGCTGATGTCATTTAAATCTTTATCAGGAGTGGTATTAATAACTTTACTCTGAACCAGATTTATTTCGCAATTCATATTTGTATACGGTGCCCTCTAATGCCCAGACACTCTATTCCCTGGAGCTGCTCAGCCCCTGAAGCAATGTCGGGGGTCGCAGGGGAGTGGTATTGGTGCCTGGGGGGAGGAAAGAGCTGTTTCCTGCTACCCAGCTGCTATGCCTGTCGCCACTGCCTGAACCAGTGGGTGAGCACACATGTATAAGCCTCTATGCTTGGCGTTTGTAGTTGCTGTAGGCACATATTCCCTCTGGCTGGGCTGACGCCAGGGTAGGGTTTGCCAGTTTGCGAGCCAGGTGGGGCTGGCCAGGAAAAAGACAGAGTAGGCTGCATATCACAGAGGGGGTCCTTGGAGCTGTGTAGCCAGCTAGGGAACTGGAGCACCTGAAGATCACGTAAGGAGGAAGATTTATTTTTCTTCCTAAAACATGAGACTCTATATGGCAAATCTCCCAACCTGCTGGGCATAGTGCACCCAGATAATTTTGTCTACCTATGCCCTCTTCTGAGCAGCAAGCTCTGTGCAATCCTTAACAATTTAGCACCATCTTGCTAAGGGCTTCCTTGTTAGGGAATCTCTCAGATTGCCTGCATTTCTTTTGTCACAGAGCAGCCGGATAAGAATCCCTGCTTTCCACAAGCCGCTGGAATCTCAGTGTCTCCAGGAATTCTGCCTCTCTTAGCTTTCCATCCCGCAATCATAAGAGTATCACGCAAGCACCATGAATTGTAGGTTTGTACTCCCAGAGCAGATCTCCGGAGTTAGGTATTCAGCAGTCCCAGGCCTCCACTCCCTACCTGTTCGGTTTCTCTTCCTCCCACCGGTGAGCTGAGGTGGGGGAAAGGCTTGGGTCCCACTGGGCCCCAGCTTTGGTACTTGTTCTGTGAGGTTGGCTGTTTTCTCCATATGTACGCAGTCTGGCGCAGTCCTCTTTCCTGTTGCTCTTTCAGGATTAGTTGTATTAATTATATTTTCATATTACATGCGGTTTTAGGAGGAAGCCTGTGTCTCACCTCTCACACCACCGTCTTTTTTGAAGTTCGTTTTCTTAATCTTTTACTAAGTAGAGTATTCTAGGGCTATAAGTTTGTGCTCTACTATTCTATCAAACCAGTACAAGGTATCTTAAGACAGTCCAATCTACAAACATTTATTAAATACAATGGTATACAAAGTATTATTATCAAGTTGACAAAGTCCTTGACCATAGGTGGTTTGTAAATGGAGTAGTGCCTTTTTGGGTGTACAGAGTAGAAGGCAGAAGTGGAGTTATGGGTTATACACATGACGAACTACACACAATACAAGGTACAGAGAAATGGAAGTTATGAAAATGAACATATATATAGTGCCATAGGAGAACATACGGGTAAGAGTTCGTGTAGGATATGTTTCAAAAAGAAATTGGCATTTAAGGACAAGCCATGGGGACTTCTGGGAAGATGGTGGCGTGATCAGGGTGGCGGAAATCTCCTCCCCAAACCAAATATATTTATGAGAATACAGCAAATACAACTATTCCTAAAAGAGAGACCAGAAGATACAGGATGACACCAACCTGCAGCTACACCTGAGAGGACTCGGCACCCTGCGAGGCAGGTAAGATACAGAGCCACGACCCAGCGGGACCCGAGCACTCCCCCACCCCAGTGCACCGGTGGGAGGAGAGGATTCAGAGCGGGGAGAGAGTGGAAGCACAGGCCCGCCGAATAACCAATCCTGGTGATCTGCACCGGTAGCACTGACACACTTCGCACAGTGTATCGGAGATTGGAGAGACAGGGGTGCAGATTCCAAGACGGCAGTTTCCCCGGGAAAAAAGAAAAGGGCGTGCTTTTTTAGGGGTCTTAAAGAGACAGGGGACTGTGGTGGGGAAAAGCCATTGCACGAAGACTTCCCACAGAAATCAGCAGCCTCCCATACATTCCCTCCCGGGCCAGAGTCACAAAGGGCCCAGCAGAGTGGTGTGATGGCAGAATAGTGGAGCAGCAGCACCACCTACCAGATCCTCACAGACTACACCTGGCAGGCATTTATTTTTTTTCTCTATTTCCCCTTTCTTCTTTTTTTCTTTTTCTGACCACTTCTATGACCATGAAAACACAGAGAAATATGGTACAAACAAAACTTACCCAGAAAACCCAGACCAGACTAACCCAGAGAGGAAGTCTGAAGGGATGGACATGCACAATCTTCCTGAAAAATAATTTAGAATAAAAGACATAGCCATACTGATGGATCTACAGAAAAATATGCAAGAGCTAAGGCAGGAACTGAGGGAAGTGAGTAAAGACAGTGCAGAGATGAGACAAGCAATCGACAGGCTTAGCAGCAGACTGGATGAGATGTAAGAGACTGTTGATGGAATACAAATCAGAGAACAGGAATACAGAGAAGCTGAGGCAGAGAGAGATAAAAAGATCTCTAGGAATGAAAGAATTTTAAGAGAACTGTGTGAACAATCCAAATGGAACAATATTCGTATTATAGGAACATCAGAGGAAGAAGAGAGAGAAAAAGGGACAGAAAGTGTTTTTGAAGAAATAATTGCTGAAAACTTCCTCAAGCTGGGGAAGGAAATAGTCTCTCAGACCATGGAAGCCCACAGATCTCCCAACACAAGGGACCCAAGGAAGACAACACCAAGACACATAAGAATTAAAAAGGCGAAGATCAAAGATAAGGACAGAGTATTAAAGTCAACTAGAGAGAGAAGAAATATAACCTACAAAGGAAAATTCATCAGACTATCATCAGACTTCTCAACAGAAACCTTACAGGCCAGAAGAGAATGGCATGATATATTTAACATAATGAAACCGAAGACCCTCGAACCAAGAATATTGTATCCAATATGATTTTCATTTAAATTTGAGGGAGGGATAAAACAATTCCCAGACAAGGGAAAACTGAGGGAATTTGCCTCCCATAAACCACCTCTTCAGGATATCTTAAAGGGAGTGCTCTAGATGGAAGCACTCCTAAGGCTAAAAAGAGGTTACCAGAGAAAATAAAATCATAGCAAAGAAAGCAAATCATCCAAATACTACCTAAAGGCAAAGAATGAAACACCTAGTATATAAAGAATGGAGGAGGAAGAATAAGAAGGGAGAGGAATAAAGAATCATCAGACTGTGTTTACAATAACTTAACAAGAAAGTTAAGTTAGATTGCTAGATAGCTGAGAAGCTACCCTAGAACGTTTCGTAACCAGAAATCTAAAGCCAGCAATGGCAATCAGTACATATCCACCGATAATCACCCTAAATATAAATGGACTGAATGCACCAATGAAAAGACACAGAGTAATAGAATGGATAAAAAAGCAAGACCTATCTATATGCTACTTACAGGAGACTCACATGAAACCCAAAGATATACACAGACTAAAGGTAAAGGGATGGAAAAAGATATTTCATGCAAACAACAAAGAGAAAAAAGCAGGTGTTGCAGTACTTGTATAAGACAAAATAGACTTCAAAACGAAGAAAGTAGCAAGAGATAAAGAAGGACATTACATAATGATAAAGGGGTCAGTCCAACAAGAAGATAGAACCATTATAAACATATATGCACCCAACACAGGAGCCCCAACATACGTGAAACAAATACAAACAGAACTGAAGGAGGAAATAGACAACAATGCATTCATTTTAGGAGACTTCAACACACCACTCACTCCAAAGGATAGATCAACCAGACAGAGAATAAGTAAAGACACAGAGGCACTGAACAACACACTAGAACAGATGGACCTAACAGATATCTACAGAACTCTGCATCCAAAAGCAACAGGATACACATTCTTCTCAAGTGCACATAGAACATTTTCCAGAATAGACCACATACTGGCCAAAAAAAGAACCTCACTAAATTAAAAAATATTGAAATTCTACCAACCAACTTCTCAGATCACAAAGGTAAAAACTAGAATTAAATTGTACAAAGAAAACAAAAAGGCTCACAAATACATGGAGGTTTAACAACATGTTCCTAAATAATCAATGGGTCAATGACCAAATTAAAACAGAGATCGAACAATATATGGAGACTAATGACAACAACAACACAAAGCCACAACTTCTGTGGGATGCAGCAAAGGCAGTTCTAAGAGGAAAGTATATTGCAATCCAGGCCTATTTAAAGAAGGAAGAACATTCCCAAATGAATAGTCTAAAGATACAATTACTGAAATTGGAAAAAGAAGAACAAATGAGGCCCAAAGTCACCAGAAGGAGGGATATAATAAAGATCAGAGAAGAAATAAATAAAATTGAGAAGAATAAAACAATAGAAAAATATCAATGAAACCAAGAGCTGGTTCTTTGCAAAAATAAACAAAAGATAAACCCCTAGCCAGACTTATTAAAAGAAAAGGAGAATCTACACACACAAACAGAATCAGAAATGAGAAAGGAAAAATAACGACAGACACCACAGAAATACAAAGAATTATAAAAGAATATTATGAGAACCTGTATGCTAACAAGCTGGAAAACCTAGAAGAAATGGACACTTCTTAGAAAAATACAACCTTCCAAAACTGACCAAGTAAGAAACAGAAAAACTAAACAGACCAATCACCAGCAACGAAACTGAAGCGGTAATCAAAAAACTACCCAAGAACAAAGCCCCCAGACTACAATGATTCGTCTCTGAATTCTACCAGACATATAGAGAAGAAATAACACCCATTCTCCTTAAAGTTTTCCAAAAAATAGAAGAGTAGGGAATACTTCTAAACTCTTTTTTTCTATGAAGGCAGCATCACTCTAATACCAAAACCGGGCAAAGACCTCACCAAAAAAGAAAATTACAGACCAATATCCCTGAGGAACGTAGATGCAAAAATACTCAACAAAATATTAGCAAACCGAATTCAAGAATATATCAAGAGGATCATTCACCATGATCAAGTGGGATTCATCCCAGGGATGCAAGGATGGTACAACATTCAAAAATCCATCAACATCATCCACCACATCAACAAAAAGAATAAAAACCACATGATCATCTCCATAGATGCTGAAAAAGCATTTGACAAAATTCAGCGCCCATTCATGATTAAGACTCTCAACAAAATGGGTATAGAGGGCAAGTACCTCAACATCATAAAGCCCATATATGAAAAACCCACAGGGAACAAGACAGGGATGCCCACTCTCTCCACTGTTATTCAACATAGTACTGGAGGTCGGAGTCATGGCAATCAGACAAAACAAAGAAATACAGGGCATCTAGATTGGTAAAGAAGAAGTCAAATTGTCACTATTTCTGCATGACATGATATTGTACATAAAAAACCTTAAAGACTTCACTCCAAAGCTACTAGAACTAATATCTGAATTCAGCAAAGTTGCAAGATACAAAACTAACACACAGAAATCTGTTGCTTTCCTATACACTAAGGATGAATTAACAGAAAGAGAAATCAGAAAAACAATTCCATTCACAATTGCATCAAAAAGAATACAATACCTAGGAATAAACCTAACGAAGGAAGTGAAAGACCTATACCCTGAAAACTACAAGACACTCCTAAGAGAAATTAAAGAGGACACGAACAAATGGAAATTCATCCCATGCTCTTGGCTAGGAAGAATAAATATTGTCAAAATGGCTATACTACCTAAAGCAATCTACAGATTTAACGCAATCCCTATCAAAATACCAACAGCCTTCTTCAATGAACTGGAACAAATAATTCTAAAATTCATATGGAACCACAAAAGACCCCTAATAGCCAAAGCAATCCTGAGAAGGAGGAATAAAACAGGGGGAATTACGCTCCCTGACTATAAGTTCTACTACAAAGCCATAGTAATCAAGACAATATAGTATTGGCACAAAAACAGACCCACAGCCCAGTGGAACAGAATAGAAAATCCAAACATTAACACAAATATATACAGTCAATTAATATTTGATAAAGGAGCGTTGGATATACAATGCGGAGATGACAGCCTGTTCAGCAGCTGGTGTTGGAAAAACTGGACAACTACATGTAAGAGAATGAAACTGGACTACTGTCTAAACCCACACACAAAAGTAAACTCAAAATGGATCAAAGACCTGAATGTAAGTCATGAAACCATAAAACTCTTAGAGAAAAACATAGACAAAAATCTCTTGGACATAAACACGAGCGACTTCTTCATGAACATATCTCCTCAAGCAAGGGAAACAAAAGCAAAAATGAACAAGTGGGACTATATCAAGCTGAAAAGCTTCTGTACAGCAAAGGACACCAGCGGTAGAACAAAAAGACACCCTACAGTATGGGAGAATATATTTATAAATGACGTATCCGATAAGGGGTTGACATCCAAAATATATAAAGAACTCACGCACCTCAAGAGACAAAAAGCAAATAATCCAATTAAAAAATGGGCAGAGGACATGAATAGACACTTCTCCAAAGAACAAATTCAGATGGCCAACAGGCACTTGAAAAGATGCTCCACATCGCTAATCGTCAGAGAAATGCAAATTAAAGCCACAATGAGATATCACCTCACACCAGTGAGGATGGCCAACATCCAAAACACAAACAACAACAAATGTTGGTGAGGATGTGGAGAAAACGGAACCCTCGTATAGTGCTGGTGGGAATGCAAATTAGTTCAACCATTGTGGAAAGCAGTATGGAGGTTCCTCAAAAAACTCAAAAGAGAAATACCATTCGGCCCAGGAATCCCACTCCTAGGAATTTACCCTAAGAATGCAGCAGCCCAGTTTCAAAAAGACATATGAACCCCTATGTTTATCGCAGCACTATTTACAATAGCCAAGAAATGGAAGCAACTTAAGTGTCCATCGGTAGATGAATGGATAAAGAAGATGTGGTACATATACACAATGGAATATTATTCAGCCATAAGAAGAAAACAAATCCTACCATTTGCAACAACATGGATGGAGCTAGAGGGTATTATGCTCAGTGAAATTAGCCAAGTCGAAAAAGACAAATATCAAATGATCTCACTCATATGTGGAGTATAAGAACAAATAGAAAAACTGAAGGAACCAACAGCAGCAAACTCACAGAACCCAGGAATGGACTAATAGTTACCAAAGGGAAATGGACTGGGAGGATGGGTGGGAAGGGAGGGACAAGGGGGAAAAAGGGGCAGTACAATTAGCAGACATAAATGTTGGAGGGGCGCGGTGAGGGCTGTACAACTCAGAGAAGACTAGTAATGAATCTATATCATCTCACTATGCTGATGGACAGTGACTGTAATGGGGTTGGTGCGGGGGACCTGATGAAGGGGGTAGTTTGATAACCATAATATTGCACATGTAATTGTAGATTAATGATACCAAAATAAATTATATATAAAAAAAAGAACAAGTCATGGAAACATGTGACATACATAATGGGGGAGGGAAGGATTGGTAAATGTTTATTTCAGCTAGAAGAAATATTATAAGCAATGCCTTGAAATTGAGAAAATCTTGATGTTTTTAGGTAATTCTCAGTTGTTTGATTCAAGTGGGGTTAACCCTATGGGTTAAGTAAGGATGAGGTAGAATTAATTCCAGGATGGTGTTCCCACTGCACCCTGTATACCTCAACATACTTTAAAAAAAAAAAACAAACTTATCAAGTGGATTTGTAATGACTTTTAGATCGCCTTTCCTATTATGTTAAATTCCTCTAGGGCAAGAGTTCAAAACACTGATTTTTGTATTCTCAAAGCCAGGGCTCGGCATGTGGTAGGTACTGGCTAAGTATTTTTTTCAAGGAATGGCTGAATGAGCAAATAAATGAATGGTATATTAGAATCAGATTACAGGACCTTAAATGTTTATTATTTTCTTCTGTAGGAAATTAAATGAAAATAATTTATGCAATGTCACATTTAAGAGCCAGTTCTTTCCTTGGAAATAAAGAAGCAAAATCATAGCAGAAAATGAAAGAGAAAATTAATCTAAAAGCCTAAAAATGTTAAAAGGACACATAATCCAACACTGGCTGAAATGACTTATCATTCTGAAGGAAACTGTATTATTAAATTCTCACAAACCTTTTAAAATAGAATATTTCCATCAGTTAGGGTTATGAATTTGGCTTTAAGATAAGTAGTTGAACTGCTTATGTGTTTTTCATATTTTAAACATGGTTTTTATTTATATACCTGAGCTAAGAAATTAAACAATGAGATGAGAAGGGAAAAACACTCTTGGGACCTTTTCATTTCCCCCTCAACTTTACATTTATAACCTCTAGGGATCTTTTAGGACATTTAAAAAAAAGGATAATATTCTTAAGCTGAATTTGCTTTGCTTCTTTAAATATTTTATTTAAGTAAATAACAACATAGTAATGACAACAAGGAAGTAATGACAATATAACCTTGGATCATCATATACAAGGATGGCCCAATACTTTGAATCTTTCAAGATGCCATACGCTGCCCAGGATTCATATTACTTGAAAATTCCCAATATTTTATCAATTAAGTCATACTCTAATTCTATAATAGTAATGATAATCTTTCTCTCCTTCTCTCTTCCAGATCTGATTTTACTACTTTAATATAAGTTAAGAAATTTGATAATACAAAGAAAAACTAGTGACAGGTTGACTATAAAAGATGATTTTAAGATCAATTTCCTATAACTACAACTGAAGTATGAAAGGAAAAAGGTTAACAGCATAAAGAGGCACAGGTGGTGTCATAAATCCTTCAAGAAAAATAAGCCCCAGTAATAATAAAGCGGCAAAATCTGTTATCAACACTACCTTGTTCAAAAAAACCTTCAGAAGTTCCCCTAGACTCAAAGGACAGAATTCACTCTTCAGTTTGGCATTTAAGATCGTCTACAATTTTGCCCAAACTTAACTTTCCCTTGTTATTTCCACTTATGCATCCTGGACTTCAGCCAAGCTAGACCGGTCACATTTCACCACCTGTGCTCACTGCTGCTCCTGTCTTTATCTAGAATGCAATCTTCCACCCATTTCTGCCTGGTGAATCATATTTATTTTCTAAGCTCTGGCTCAATCTGCAGCATACTGTTTCTCCTTCTTCTTGTCGTCTTCACCGATTTCATGATCTACTTTTTTTCTCACAACTTTCCCCAGCCTCTCCAGTCCCACCACTACTTATTCTGTGAACTTTTCAAGCATTTATTAACTCTAAGCCCTTTATTTGGCATGTATTTATTTGCTCTCATTCTCTCAGTTAAATATATACAAATAAAAGTAACTAGTTTCAGAGAGAATTTTGGAGAGACAAGTGTTTCATAAATATGAACAAATCTTAATAATAATCCAATGTAAATCATCTTACTGTGAATAATTCATAACAGTTTCTTCAAGTTAAACTATAAGGCCATTTCATTTTTCAACCCCATTACTGTATACTTAGAAGACAAATTATAATGGTAGACTTGCCATACTGTCAATTAAAAAATCAGCATTTCTTCAAAATACACACTTTGAATACATGCAGTTTACTGTCCTTCAATCATACCTCAGTGAAGCCTAAAAAAAGCTCTTCCCCCCCATCCAGAGCTTGTGGATGAAATGTTATGGCGTGGGGGATTATACGTTCTTCCCCCCATCCAGAGCTTGTGGATTAAATGTTATGGTGTGGGTGATTATATGCAGCAGGAGTAAAATCATTACTTATAAAGGAAATCCCATCAAGCTATAAGCAGACTTCTCAACAGAAAACTCTACAGGCCAGAAGGAGTGACGTGATACATTTAATGTACTGAAACAGAAGGACCTCCAACCAAAAATCCTTTTCCTGACAAGATTTATCATTTAAATTTGAAGCAGGTATTAAACAGTTTCAGATAAATGAAAGTTGAAGGAATTAACCATCACAAAGTCAGCCATACAGAATATGTTAAAGGGACTACTGTAGATTGAAATGACCCTAAAACTAAATAGGTTTCACCAATGAAAATAAACCCACATTAAGGTAGTAGACCAATTAATTACCAAGCAAGTACGAAATTAAAAGAAAACTATTCACAAAATCAGTCAAAGGATACACAAAAAGTGCAGATTATGACATCTAATATGAAAAAAGTATAGGAGTAAGAAGGGGGAAAAAAGTACATTTAGACTGTGTTTGACATAGAGTAATTTGCAATTTTAGACTATTATATAGTAAGGAAACTGTCCTTAAACCTTTGGTAACCACAAAACTAAAGGCTACAATAAATACACACAAAATAAATGAATGAATGAATGAATAAATGGAGAACTACAGTTATAACACTACAGAAAACCATCAATAAGAAGAGAAGAATATAACAAAGCGAGAAAGGAACAGAGAGGATCTATAAAAAACAACCAGAAAACAATGATATGGCAATAAGTACATATCTAACAATAAGCACCTTAAATGTAAATGGACTGAATGCACCAATCAAAAGACACAGAGTAGCAGAATGGATAAAGAAACAAGATCCATCTACATGCTGCATACAGGAGACTCATTTCAGACCCAAAGGCATACACCGACTAAAAGTGAAGGGATGAAGAGATATTCCATGAAAATAATAGGGAGAAAAAAGTAGGAGAAACAGTTCTTACATCAGACAAAATTAATTTCAAGACAAAGACAGTAGCAAGAGACAACGAAGGGCATTATATAATGATAAAGAGATCAGTCCAATAAGAGGACATAATCATCATAAATATCCATGCACCCAACATAGAAGCACCTGAATACGTAAAACAAATACTAACAGAATTAAAGGGGGAAACAGACTGCAACACATTCATTTTAGGAGACTTTGTAACACATCACTCACATCAATAAATCAACCAGACAGAATATTAACAAGGATATAGAGGAACTGAGCAATCCATTAGATCAAATGGACAGAACACTCCAGCCCAAAGCTGAAGGATACACATTTTCCTCAAGTGTACATGGAATGTTCTCCAGAAAAAATCACATACTAGGATACAAGAAGAGCCTCAATAAACTCAGAAAGATTGAATTGTATCAAGCAGCTTCTCAGACCACAATGGCATGAAACTAGAAATTACACAAAAAAAACAGAAAGGCCTACAAACACATGGAGGCTAAACAACACGCTTCTAAATAATCAATGGATCAATGAACAAATTAAAATAGAAATCAAGTAATACATGGAGACAAATGAAAACAAAAACACAACAGTTCAAAATCTGTGGGAGGTGGTAAAGGCAGTTTTAAGAGGAAAGTACATAGCAATACAGGCTTACCACAAGAAACATAAACAACCCCAAATTAACAGTCTAAAATTACAAAGAAACTGGAAAAAGAAGAACAAATGAAGCCTAAAGTTATAGGAAGGACATAATAAAGATCAGAGCGGAAATAAATAAAATAGAGAAGAATGAAACAACAGAGAAAAACCAATGAAACCAGGAGCTGGTTCTTTGAGAAAATAAACAAAATAGATAATCCCCTAGCTAGACATATCAAGAAAAAAAGAGAATGTACACAAAAACAAAATCAGAAACAAAGAAGTAATAATTATGATGGATACCACAGAAATGCCAAGAATTATTAGACAATACTATGAAAAATTATGTGCCAATAAATTGGACAACCAAGATGAAATGGACAAGTTTTGAGAACAATATAACATTCGAAGACTGACCCAGGAATAAACAGAAAATTTGAACAGACCAATTACCGGTAACGAAATCAAAGTGGTAATCAAAAAATTCCCAAAAAAACAAAAGGCCAGGTACAAATGGCTTCACAGCCAAATTCTACCATTTACAGAAGAGCTAATAACCATCCTTCTTATGGTATTCCAAAAAGTAGAAGATGAGCGATTACTTCCAAACTCATCCTATGAGGCTAGTATCACTCTAATATCAAAACCAGACAAAGACACCACAAAAAAATTACCACTGATGAACACAGATGCAAATATACTCAACAAAATATTAGCAAACCAAATCCAAAAATATATCAAAAAGATCATCCATCATGAAAAAGCTGGAATTATTCTAGGGATGCAGTGATGGTACAATATTTGTAAATCCATCAATATCACACACCACATTAACACAAAGGATAAAAATCACATTCTTCTCAATAGATGCTGAAAAAGCATTTGACAAAATTCAAAATCCATTCTTGATAAAAACTATCAACAAAATGGGTACATAAGGTAAGTACCTCAACAAAACAAAGGCCATATATGACAAACCCACAGACAACATCATACTAAATGAAAAGCTGAAAGCTTTTCCTCTGAGATTAGGAACAAGACAAGGATGCTCACTCTCACCACTTTTATTCAACATACTACTAAAGGTACTTGCCACAGCAATCAGACAACACAAAGAAATAAAAGGCATCCAAATTAGTAAGGAAGAAATTATACTGTCACTGTTTGCAGATGACATATTATACACAGAAAACCGTAAAGAATCCACAAAAAAAGAATTAGAACTAGTGACTGAATTCAGCAAAGTTGCAGGATACAAAATTAATACACAGAAATCGATTGCATTCCTATATAATAAAAACAAATTAGTAGAAAGAGAAATCAGGAAACTCTATTTATAATTGTACCAAAAATAATAAAATACCTAGAATAAACCTAACCAAGAAGGTGAAAGACCTTTCTATATACTCTGAACTACAAGACACTCAAGAGAGAAATTAAAGAAGACACGAATAAATGGAAATCTATCCTGTGCTCATGGATAGCAAGAATATTGTGAAAATGGCCATCTTGTCCAAAGTAATTTACAGATTCAAAGCAATCCCTATCAAAATGCTAACAGCATTATTCAGTAACTAGAAGAAACAGTCCTAGAATTCACATGGAACCACAAAAGACACCAAATAGCCTAAGCAATCCTGAGAAAGAACAAAGCTGGGGGGATTATGCTCCCTGACTTCACACTCTACTACAGAGCTACAGTAATCAAAACAATTTGGTACTGGCACAAAAACAGATCAACAGATCAATGGAACAGAATAGAGAGCCCAGATTTAAACCCATGTATATATGGCCAATTAATTTATGATAAAGGAGCAATGGACATACAATGGGGAAATGACAGTCTCTTCAATACTGGTGTTGGAAAAAATGGAGAGCTACATGTAAGAGAATGAAACTGGATTATTGTCTAACTCCATACACAAAAGTAAACTCAAAATAGATCAAAGACCTGAATGTAAGTCATGAAACCAGAAAACTCTTAGAAGAAAACACAGGCAGAAATCTCTTGAATATAAGCATGAGGAGCTTTTTTCCTGAATACATCTACTCAGACAAGGGAAACAAAATAAAAAATGAACAAGTGGAAATCATCAAACTGAAAAGCAGCAAAGGCAGAACAAAAAGGCATCCTACAGTATGGGAGAATATATTCATAAAAGAGTCATCTGGATTAAATATGGCAGTGTGAGAGGTGAGACAAAGGCTTCCTCCTAAAACCACATGTAATACGAAAATATAATTAATACAATTAGTCCTGAAAGAGCAACAGGAAAGAGAGCTGCGCCAGACTGCATACACCTGGAGAAAAGAATAAACCTCACAGAACAGGATAAGGTACCAAAGCCATGGCCCACAGGACCCAAACCCTTCCTCCACCCCAGCTCACAGGCAGGAGGAAGAGAAATGGAGCGGGGAGGGAGGGGAGGCCTGGGACTGATGAATACCTAACTCCGGAGATCTGCTCTGGGAGCACAAACCTACATTTCATGGTGCTTTCATAGTACTCTCATGACTAGTGTGTTGGAAAGCTAAGACAGGCAAAATACCTGGAAAGACTGAGATTCCAGCCACCTGTGGAAAGCAGGGATCCATATCTGGCTGCTCTGGGACAAAAGAAAGGCAGGCAGTCTGAGAGACTTCCTAACAACAAGAGAGCTGCTAAAGGGGCAAGGATTGCACAGAGCTTACTCCTCAGGAGAAAAGACAGGTAGACAAAATAGTCTGAGTGCACTCTGCCCAGAAGGTTGGGAATTTTCTCGATCTCCATGCACTCCAACTCCCTGGCTGGCTACATAGCTCGAAGGAAACCCTCCGTAATACACAGCCTACTGCCCGATTCTCCCGGCCAGCCCCACCTGGCTCGCAAACCGGCAAACCCTACCCTGGCATTAGGCCAGCAAGAGGGAAACCCCTTCTACAGCAACTACAAACGTAAATCATAGAGACTTATACCTGTGTGCTCGGCCCACTGGTCCTGGCAGTGGAGGCAGGCACAGCAGCTGGGAAGCAGGAAACAGCTCTTTCCTGCCCACAGGTGACACCAAACATACAGCTCCCCTGTGACACCAAACATTGCTTCAGGGGCTGAGGAGCGGCAGAGAGTAGAGCTTCTGGACACTAGAGGGCGCCATATACAAATACGAACGCCAAGGAACCTGGTACAAAAAAAAATTATGAATACAACACCTGAGAAAGATTCAAATGAAACCGACCTCATGAATCTTCCTGAAAGGGATTTAAAAATAAAAATCATTAACATGCTCATGAGATAAGGAAAAATATTCAAGAACTCAGGAATGAATTCCGGTCGGAGATCCAGTCAATGAAGAGCAGAATGGACAGCATTAAAAGCAGACTGGATACAGTGAAGGAGATGATAAATGAAACAGAAATTAGAGAAGAGGAATACAAAGAAGCAGAGGCATAGAGAGAAAAAATGATCTCTAAGAATGAAAGAATATTGAGAGAACTGTGTGACCAATCCAAACGGAAAAATATTCACAGTATAGGGGTACCTGAAGATAAAGAGAGAAAAAGGGATAGAAAATGTTATAAAGGAGGTAATTGCTGAAAACTTCCCCAATCTGGGGGAGGACATAGTCTCTCAGATGATGGAGATGAACAGATCTTCCAACACAAGGAACCCAAGGAAGAAAACACCAAGACATACAGTAATTAAAATGGCAAAGATCATGAATAAGGACAGACTATTAAAAGCAGCCAGAGAGAGAAATAAGATCACATAGAAAGGAAAGCCCATCAGACTATCATCAGACTTATCAGCAGAAACCTTACGGGCCAGAAGGGAGTGGCATGATGTACTTAATGCCATGAAGCAGAAAAGCCTCAAACCAAGAATACTTTATGTGACAAGATTATTATTAAAATTTGAAGGATGGATTAAATAATATCCAGATAAGCAAAAGCTCAGAGAATTTACCTCCCACAAACCATCTCTACAGTGTATTTTGGAGGGACTGCTATAGATGGAAGTGTTCCTAAGGTTTAATAGCTGTTATCAGAGGTAATAAAGCCACAGTAAAGAAAGTAGAACAGTTAATTACTAAGCAAATGCAAAATTAAATCAACTATCCTGAAAGTCAATCATGGGATACACAAAGAGAACAGAATATGATACCTAATATATAAATAACGGAGGAGGAAGAAAAAGGAGGAGAAAAAAACCTTTAGATTCCGTTTGTAATAGCATATTAAGTGAGTTTAGGTAGACTCTTAGATAGTAAGGAAGTTAACCTTGAACCTTTGGTAACCACGAATCTAAAGACTGAAATGGCAATAACTACATACCTATCGATAATCACTCTAAATGTAAATGGACCGAATGCACCAAATGAAAAGACATAGCGTCACTGAATAGATAAAAAATGCAAGACGCATCTATATGCTGCCTGCAAGAGACACACTTTAAACCCAAAGACATACGCAGAGTAAAAGTGAAGGGATGAAGAAAGATATTTCTTGCAACTAATAGGGAGATAAAAAGCAGGAGTTGCAGTACTTGTATCAGACAAAATAGATTTCAAAACAAAGAAAGTCACAAGAGACAAAGAAGGACATTACATAATGATTAAGGGGTCAATCCAACAAGAAGATATAACCATTATAAATATCTAAGTGCCCAACACAGGAGCACCTACATATGTGAAACAAATACTAAAAGAATTAAAAGGGGAAATAGAATGCAATGCATTCATTCTAGGAGACTTCAACACTCCACTCACTTCAAAGGACAGATAAACCAGACAGAAAATAAGTATGCAGACAGAAGCACTGAATAACACATTAGAACAGATGGACCTAACAGACATCTACAGAACTCTACACCCAAAAGCAGCAGAATACACATTCTTCTAAAGTGCACATGGAACATTTCAAGAATAGATCACATACTAGCCTTAGTAAATTCAAAGGTTGATACTGTAACAACCAGTTTCTCAGACTACAAAGGTATGACACTAGAAATAAATTACACTATGAAAATGAAAAATCAGACAAACACATGAAGGCTTGACAACATGCTCCTTAATAACCAATGGAACAATGACCAAATAAAAACAGAGATCAAGCAATATATGGAGACAAATGACAACAATTCAACCCCGCAAAATCTGTGGGATGAAACGAAGGCCGTGATAAGAGGAAAGTATAAAGGCTATATATGACAAACCCACAGCTAACATCATACTTAATAGCGAGAAGCTGAAAGCTTTTCATCTAAGATCGGGAACAAGACAGGGGTGCCCACTCTCTCCACTGTTATTCAACATAGTACTGGAGGTCCTAGCCACGGCAATCAGACAAAACAAAGACATACAAGGCATCCAGATTGGTAAATAAGAAGTCAAATTGTCACTATTTGCAGATGATATGATACTGTATATAAAAAACCTTAAAGACTCCACTCCAAAACTACTAGAACTAATATCTGAATTCAGCAAAGTTGCAGGATATAAAATTAACACACTGAAATCTGTTGCTTTCCTATACACTAATGATGAGCTAACAGAAAGAGAAATCAGAAAAACAATTCCATTCACAATTACACCTAAAAGAATAAAATACCTAGGAATAAACCTAACGAAGGAAGTGAAAGACCTGTACCCTGAAAACTACAAGACACTCCTAGGAGAAATTAAGGAAGACACTAACAAATGGAAATGCATCCCATGCTATTGGCTAGGAAGAATCAATATTGTCAAAATGGCAATACTACCTAAAGCAATCTACAGGTTCAACGCAATCCCTATCAAACTACCAACAGCTTTCTTCAATGAACTGGAACAAATAATTCTAAAACTCATATGGAACCACAAAAGACCCCGAAAAGCCAAAACAATCCTGAGAAGGAGGAATCAAACAGGGGGAATTATGCTCCCTGACTTCAAGCTCTACTACAAAGCCACAGTAATCAAGACAATTTGGCACTGGCACAAAAACAGACCCACAGACCAGTGGAACAGAATAGAAAATCCAAACATTAACCCAAACACCTACAGTCAATTAATATTTGATAAAGGAGCCCTGGATATACAATGGGGAGATGACAGCCTCTTCAGCAGCTGGTGTTGGAAAAACTGGACAGCTACATGTAAGAGAATGAAA
>JAQQAC010010508.1:46004320-46096203 GCA_029783875.1 Phataginus tricuspis | reverse complement strand
CCATCAGTAGATGAATGGATTAAGAAGATGTGGTACATATACACAATGGAATATTACGCAGCCATAAGAAAAAAACAAATCCTACCATTTACAACAACATGGATGGAGCTGGAGGGTATTATGCTTAGTGTAATAAGCCAGGCCGAAAAAGACAAGTACCAAATGATCTCACTCATATGTGGAGTATAAGAACAAAGAAAATAAAAAAAATGAAGGAATAAAACAGCAGCAGACTCACAGAACCCACGAATGGACTAACAGTTACCAAAGGGAAAGGGACTGGGGAGATGGATGGGAAGGGAGGGATAAGAGGGTAAAAGGGGCATTACGATTGGCAGACATAGGGTGGGTGGGCACAGGGGGTACTGTACAGCTTAGAGAAGACAAGTATTGATTCTCATCTCACTACACTGAAGGACAGTGACTGTAATAGGGTTGGTGGGGCGGACCTGATGAAAGGGGTAGTTTAATCATCACAATATTGCTCATGTAATTGTAGGTTAATGATACTAAAATAAAATAAATTGTAAAAAAAAAAAAAAAAGAGGAAAGTATATTGCAATACAGGCCTACTTCTGGAAAGAAGGACAACCCCACATGAACACTCTAAACTCACAATTAATGAAACTAGAAAAAGAAGAAAAAAAGGGCCCAAAGTCGGTAGAAGGAGGGACATAATAAAGAGTCGAAGAGAAATAAATAATACCAAGAAGAATAAAACAACAGAAAAAAATCAATGAAAGCAAGGGCTGGTTCTTAGAGAAAATAAAATTGATAAACCCTTAGCCAGACTAATCAAGAAAAAAAGAGAGTGTACACACATAAACAGAATAAATAATGAGAAAGGAAAAATCACTACAGACACCACAGAAATACAAAGAATTATTAGAGAATACTATGAAAAATTATATGCCAACAAACTGGATAATCTAGAAGAAATGGACAACTTTCTGGAAAAATACAATCTTCCAAGGCTGACCCAGAAAGAAACAGAAAATCTGAAAAGACCAATTACAAGCAACGAAATTGAACTAGTAATCAAAAAACTACCTAAGAACAAAACCCCTGGAACAGATGGTTTTACTGCTGAATTTTATCAAACATTTAGTGAAGACCTAATACCCATCCTCCTTAAAGTTTTCCAAAGAGTAGAAGAGGGAATACTTGCAAACTCATTCTATAAGGCCAACATTACTCTAATACCAAAACCAAGCAAAGACACCACAAAAAAAGAAAATTACACACCAATATCCCTGATGAACAGAGATGCAAAAATACTCAACAAAATATTAGCATACTGAATTCAGAAATACATTAAAAAGATCATCCATCATGATCAAGTGGGATTTATACCAAGGATGCAAGGATGGTACAACATTCGAAAATCCACCAACATCATCCAAAACATCAACAAAAAGGACAAAAACCACATGATCATCTCCATAGATGCTGAAAAAGAATTTGAAAAAATTCAACATCCATTCATGATTAAAATTCTCAACAATACGGGTATAGAGGCCAAGTACCTCAACATAATAAAAGCCACATATGACAAACCCACAGCCATCATTATATACTTAACAGCGAGAAGCTGAAAGCTTTTCCTTTAAGATCGGGAACAAGACAAGGATGCCCACTCTCACCACTTCTATTCAACATGGTACTGGAGGTCCAATCAGACAACACAAAGAAATAAAACACATCCAGATTGGCAAAGAAGAAGTTAAACTGTCCCTTTTTGCAGATAACATGATATTGTACATAAAAACCCTAAAGAATCCACTCCAAAACTACTAGATCTAATATTGAATTCAGCAATGTTGAGGGATAAAATATTCATACACAGAAATCTGTTGCATTCCTATGCACTAACAATGAAAGAGCAGAAAGAGAAACCAGGAAAACAATTCCTTTCAAGTTTGCATCAAAAAAAAAAATACCTAGGAATAAACCTAACCAAGGAAATGAAAGACCTATACTCTGAAAACTACAAGACACTCATGATAGAAATTAAAGAAGTGTCCAATAAATGGAAACACATCCCATGCTCATGGATAGGAAGAATTAATATTGTCAGAATGGCCATCCTGCCTAAAGCAATCTACAGATTCAATGCAATCTCTATGAAAATACCAACAGCATTCTTCAGTGAACTAGAGCAAATTGTTCTAAAATTTATATGGAACCACAAAAGACCCCGAATAGCCAAAGCAATCCTAAGAAGGAAGAATAAAGCTGGGGGGATTATGCTTCCCAACTTCAAGCTCTACGACAAATCCACAGTACTCAAGACAATTTGGTAATGGCCCAAGAACAGACCCATAGACCAATGGAACAGACTAGAGAGCCCTGATATAAATCCAACCATATATGGTCAATTCATATACAATAAAGGAGCTATGGACATACAATGAGGAAATGACAGCCTCTTCAACAACTGGTGTTAGCAAAACTGGACAGCTATATGTAAGAGAATGAAACTGGATTATCGTTTAACCCCATACACAGAAGTAAACTCGAAATGGATCAAAGACCTGAATGTAAGTCATGAAACCATAAAACTATTAGAAGACAACATAGACAAAAGTCTCCTGAACACAAGCATGAGCAACTTCTTCCAGAACATATCTCTTGGAGCCAGGGAAGCAAAAGCAAAAATGAACACATGGGCCTCCACCAAACAAAATCTTCTGTACAGCAAAGGATCCTATCAACAGAACAAAAAGACCTCCCACAGTATGGGAGAATATATTTGTAAATGACATATCCAACAAGGGGTTAACATCCAAAATATATAAAGAACTCATAAGCCTCAACACCCAAAAATTCAAATAACCCAATTAAAAAATGGGCCGAGGATATGAAGAGACAATTCTCCCAAGAAGAAATTCAGATGGCCAACAGACACATGAAAAGATGCTCCACATCACTAATCATCAGGGAAATGCAAATTAAACCACAATGAGATATCACCTCACACCAGTAAGGATGGCCAGTATCCAAAAGACTAAGAACAACAAATGCTGGCGAGGATGTGGAGAAAGGGGAACCCTCCTACACTGCTGGTGGGAATGTAAGGTAGTTCAACCATTGTGGAAAGTAGTATGGATGTTCCTCAAAAACTAAAAATAGAAATACCATTTGACCCAGGAATCCCACTCCTTGGAATTTACCCAAAGAATACAACTTCTCAGATACAAAAGCACATATGCACCCCTATGTTTATTGCAGCACTTTTTACAATAGCCAAGATATGAAAGCATCCTAAGTGTCCATCAGTAGATGAATGGATAAAGAAGATGTGGTACATATACACAATGGAATACTATTCAGCTGTAAGAAAGAAACAAATTCTACTATTTGCAACAACATGGATGGAGCTGGAGGATATTATGCTCAGTGAAATAAGCCAGGTGGAGAAAGACAAGTGCCAATTGATTCCCCTCATTTGTGGAGTATAACAACGAAGGAAAACTGAAGGAACAAAATAGCAGCAGCCTCAGAGACTCCAAGAAGGAACTGGTGGTTACCAATGGGGAGGGATTGGGGAGGGTGGGTGGGGAGGGAAAGAGATGGGGATTGAGGGGTATTATGTTTAGTACACATGGTGTGGGGGGGTCATGGGGAAGACAGTGTAGCACAGAGAAGGCAAATAGTGAATCTGTGGCATCTTACTACACTGACGGACAGTGACAGCATTGCGGTATGGATTGGGAGTTTATAATATGGGTAAATGTAGTAACCACATTGTTTTTTCATGTGAAACCTTCATAAGAGTGTATATCAATAATACCTTAATAAAAAATTAAAAATAAAATAAAGGAAAATGAAACTTTAGAGCTGGAAAAGATCCTCCAGATCATGATATAATAAGACTTTAAACTTGTGTCTTTAAACTACCATTATAAAACTGTAACAGAAGTGATAATCTTTCTTTTAAAAAAAGGCAAAATACACTGGTAACTGAAGAAGTTATGACCCTCTGGCTCAAGGGTAATTCATATAAAAGTTAATGCCAGACCAACAAATTCTTTATAAGCTTCCACCTCTAAAATTAAATGACTATATATGCTGAAATGTTAACTTTCTAGGAAGGACAATCTCTTAATTACACCTAATTTAATATAAACACCTAATGACCTAAAGTCAGTCAATGGATTCAGAAAAACAGGGTAATTATAGAGTTTCAACAAGAATGTTCAAAACTTTTTTAAAAAAGGGGGCAGGAGGGTGATTTTAAGTCACCTTCCTAGATGCTCTTCATATTACTAAGTATAGCAAGAAATAATAAAAAGTGACAGTATTCTCATTAATGACTTAATTTTGTATTAACAAAAATTCAGGAAGTAGGAAAAGAATGGACTAAGACATGAACAAATGGAGTTTTGTGCAATATATTGCATGTTAGCAGGTATTTCTAATTTGAAGATTTAAAACTTTTTCTCAAGTATTCTTGTTAGTCACACAGCTTTATCTATAATAACTAAAAACCAGAAACAACACACAGATGGCCATCAGCAAAACAGAAAAATGAACTGTACATTTATACAATAAAATACTATTCTGTAATAAAAAAGAACTGTTCATACATACAACAACACAGATAAATCTGAAAAACATGTTTGGTGAAGATGCCTTATACAAGAGAGAACATACTGTATGATTCCATTTATGTAAGTCCTAGGACAAGACAATAAAATATATAGTGGAAAAGAACCAGAACATTAGGCTGTTGTTTCTTGGGGTGATGGCAATGTTCTATATATTGACAGACATACAGGGATGTATACAATTTATCACAACTCACTGAATGGTGTATTTGTGATTTTCTATATGCATAGCTACTTATAAAAAAACAAATATTGAATTCAAGGTAAGTATATGCCTGCCGAAGTGTTCAGAGTGAAATATACTGATCCTTGCCATTTATTCTGAAATGCAATTTATCTTAAAAAAAAAAAAAAATCAGGGATTGACAGATATAGGGCAAAGCAAATAGAGCAAAATGTTAATAATTGTAAATTAGGTAATCTTATCAAATTTTGTGTATTCTTGGAAAAATTTCAGTAGCAGATCTCTCAAAAGCAACCCAGCTGCTAGAAGACACTGGGAATATGCCTACATGCGAGAAGAAAATAATTTTGAAGTTAGCATTCTATATTATCAATCAGGTATGATGGCAAAATAAAGACTTCTCCCATAGGAGGTCTCAATAGGCTTACTTCATAAGCAAACTTTCTCGGGAATATATCTCAGGTTATTATCTATTAAAAACAGTGTAAAAACCAAGAAAAGGAAGGATCCACAGGACTCAGAAACCAGTTGATTCAGCCTAACAGGGCAGTGAAGAAAACTCCCAGGATGAAAGAGGAACACATGTATCCAAGAGAAAAATCTCTGAGAGAAAGAGGCCTCCATGAAACAGAGACTAAGTAACTTTGAGGATATGTTAATGGTACAGTATTGTTTGTCAATCAGAAGAAAAGGCAAGTAGAATCTCCAAGAAAAGTGAAAAGAAAATTACAAGAAATTAATTCATCTAATGTAAAACAAAACAATGTGACATGATTTTAATAAACTGATGGAAGCGCAAAAAATTTGGTGCTAGAACATTCTAAGGTCTCAAGAATCAGACTTAAGAATCATGATAATAAAGCAATAAATAAAGGATCCAGTATATTGATTTTTTTAAACAATTTATTTTGGTATCTTTAACCTACAATTACATGTGCAATATTATGGTGATTAAACTACCCCCTTCATCAGGTCCCCCCCACCAGCCATATTACAGTCACTGTCCATCAGCGTAGTGACATGAGAATCATTACTTGTCTTCTCTGAGTTATACAGCCCTCCCTGTGCCCCCCTTACCTTACATCTGCTAGTCATAATGCCCCTTTTACCCTCTTATCCCTCCGTTCCTACCCTTCTTCCCCAGTCCGTTTCCTTTTGGTAACTATTAGTCCGTTCATGGGTTCTGTGAGTCTGCTGCTGTTTTGTTCCTTCAGTTTTTTTTTCGTTGTTCTTATACTCCACCTATGAGTGAAATCATTTGATACTTGTCTTTTTCCACTTGGCTTATTTCACTGAGCACAATACCTCTAGTTCCATCCATATTGTGGCAAGTGGTAGGATTTGCTTTCTGAATAATATTCCATTGTGTATATGTACCACCTCTTCTTTATCCATTCATCTACTGATGGACACTTAGGTTGCTTCCATTTCTTGGCTATTGTAAAGAGTACTGTGATAAACATAGGGGTGCATCTGTCTTTTTGAAACTGGGCTGCTGCATACTTAGGGTAAATTCCAAGGAGTGGGATTCCTGGGTCAAATGGTATTTCTATTTTGAGTTTTTTGAGGAACTTCCATACTGCTTTCCACAATGGTTGAACTAATTTGCATTCCCACCAGCAGTGTAGGAGGGCTCCCTTTTCTCCACATCCTCGACAACATTTGTTGTTGTTTGTGTTTTGGATGTTGGCCATCCTCACTGGTGTGAGGTGATATCTCATTGTGGTTTTAATCTGCATTTCTCTGATGATTAGCGATGTGGAGCATCTTTTCATGTGCCTGTTGGCCATCTGAAATTCTTCTTTGGAGAAGTGTCTATTCATGTCCTCTGCCCATTTCTTAATTGGATTATTTGCTTAATGTTTGTTAAGGTGGTGAGTTCTTTCTATATTTTGGATGTCAACCCGTTATCAGACACATCGTTTATGAATATATTTTCCCATATTGTAGGATGTCTTTTTGTTCTACTGATGGTGTCCTTTGCTGTACAGAAGGTTTTAACCTTGATATAGTCCCATTTGTTCATTTTTGCTTTTGTTTCCCTTGACCGGGGGGATATATTCATGAAGAAGTCGCTCATTTTTATGTCCAAGAAATTTTTGCCTATGTTTTTTTCTAAGAGTTTTATGGTTTCATGACTTACATTCAGGTCTTTGATCCACCTTGAGTTTACCTTTGTGTATGGGGTTTAGACAGTAGTCCAGTTTCATTCTCTTACATGTAGCTGTCCAGTTTTTCCAACACCAGCTGCTGAAGGCGCTGTCATCTCCCCATTTTATATCCAAGGCTCCTTTATCAAATATTAATAGGCTGTAAATGTTTGTGTTAATGTTTGGATTTTATATTCTGTTCCACTGGTCTGTGGGTCTGTTTTTGTGCCAGTACCAAATTGTCTTGATTACTGTGGCTTTGTAGTAGAGTTTGAAGTCAGGGAGTGAATTCCCCCTGTTTGATTCCTCCTTCTCAGAATTGCTTTGGCTATTCGGCGTCTTTTCTGGTTCCATATGAATTTTTTAGTTATTTGTTCCAGTTCATTGAAGAAAGCTGTTGGTAGTTTAATAGGGATTGCGTTGAATCTGTAGATTGTTTTAGGTAGTATAGCCATTTTGACAATATTTATTCTTCCTAGCCAAGAGCATGGGATGCATTTCGATTTGTTAGTGTCCTCTTTAATTTCTGTAAGGAGTGTCTTGTAGTTTTCAGAGTACAGGTCTTTCACTTCCTTGGTTAGGTTTATTCCTAGGTATTTTATTCTTTTTGATGCAATTGTGAATGGAATTGTTTTTCTGATTTCTCTTTCTGTTAATTCATCGTTAGTGTATAGGAAAGCAACAGATTTCTGTGTGTTAATTTTGTATCCTGCAACTTTGCTGAATTCAGATATTAGTTCTAGTTGTTTTGGAGTGGAGTCTTTAGGGTTTTTTATGTACAGTATCATGTCATCTGCAAATAGTGACAATTTGACTTCTTCTTTACCAATCTGGATGCCTTGTATTTCTTTGTTTTATCTGATTGCCATGGCAAGGACCTCCAGTACTATGTTGAATAACAGTGGAGAGAGTGGGCACCCCTGTCTTGTTCCCGATCTTAGATGAAAAGCTGTCAGCTTCTCGCTATTAAGTATGATGTTAGCTGTGGGTTTGTCATATATAGCCTTTATGATGTAGAGGTACTCGCCGTCTATACCCATTTTGTTGAGAGTTTTAATCATGAATGGATGCTGCATTTTATCAAATGGTTTTTCAGCATCTATGGACATGATCATGTGGTTTTTGTTCATCTTTTTATTGATGTGATGGACGATGTTGATGGATTTTCGAATGTTGTACCATCCTTGCATCCCTGGGATGAATCCCACTTGATCATGGTGTATGATCCTCTTGATGTATTTTTGAATTTGGTTTGCTAATATTTTGTTGAGTATTTTTGCATCTATGTTCATGAGGGATAATGGTCTGTAATTTTCTTTTTTAGTGAGGTCTTTGCCCGGTTTTGGTATTAGAGTGATGCTGGTTTCATAGAAAGAGTTTGGAAGTATTCCCTCCTCTTCTATTTTTTGGAAAACTTTAAGGAGAATGGGTGTTATTTCTTCTCTATATGTCTGGTAGAATTCAGAGGTGAATCCATCAGGTCCGGGGGTTTTGTTCTTGGGTAGTTTTTTGATTACCAATTCAATTTCGTTGCTGGTGATTGGTCTGTTAATTTTTTCTGTTTCCTGCTTGGTCTTGGAAGGCTGTATTTTTCTAAGAAGTTGTCCATTTCTTCTCGGTTTTGCAGCTTGTTAGCATAAAGATTTTCATAGTATTCTCTAATAATTCTTTGTATTTCTGTGGGGTCCGTCGTTATTTTTCCTTTTTCATTTCTGATTCTGTTTATGTGTATAGATTCTCTTTTTCTCTTAATGAGTCTGGCTAGGGGGTTATCTATTTTGTTTATTTTTTCAAAGAACCAGCTGTTGGTTTCATTGATTTTTTTCTATTGTTTTATTCTTCTAAATTTTATTTATTTCTTCTCTGATCTTTATTATGTCTCTCCTTCTGGTGAGTTTGGGCCTCATTTGTTCTTCTTTTTCCAATTTTAATAATTGTGTCTTTAGACTGTTCGTTTGGGAATGTTCTTCCTTCTGTAAATAGGCCTGGATTGCAATATACTTTCCTCTTAGAATTGCCTTTGCTGCATCCCACAGAAGTTGTGGCTTTGTGTTGTTGTTTTCATTAGTCTCCATATATTCTTTGATTTCTGTTTTGATTTGGTCGTTAACCCATTGATTCATTAGGAGAATGTTAAGTCTCCATGTATTTGTGAGCCTTTTTGATTTCTTTCTAAAATTTATTTCTAGTTTTATACCTTTGTGATATGAGAAGTTGGTTGGTACGATTTCAATATTTTTGAATTTAGTGAGGTTCTTTTTGTGGCCTAGTATGTGGTCTATTCTGCAAAATGTTCTATGTGCACTTGAGAAAAATGTGTATCCTGTTGCTTTTGGGTGCAGAGTTCTGTAGATATCTGTTAGGTCTGTCTGTTCTAGTGTGTTGTTCAGTGCCTCTGTGTCTTTACTTATCCTCTGCCTGGTTGATCTATCCTTTGGAGTGAGTGGTGTGTTAAAGTCTCCTAAAATAATTGCATTGCTGTCTATTTACTCCTTCAATTCTGTTAGTATTTGTTTCACATATGCTGACGCCCCTGTGTTGGGTGCATATATATTTATAATGGTTATATCTTCTTGTTGGACTGACCCCTTTATCATTATGTAATGTCCTTCTTTATCTCTTGCTATTTTCTTCCTTTTGAAGTCTATTTTTGTCTGATACAAGTACTGCAACACCTGCTTTTTTCTCTTTGTTGTTTGCATGAAATATCTTTTTCCATCCCTTCACTTTTAGTCTGTGTATATCTTTGGGTTTGAGGTGAGTCTCTTGTAAGCAGCATATAGATGGGTGTTGCTTTTTTATCCATTCTCTTAGTCTGTGTCTTTTGATTGGTGCATTCAGTCCATTTACATTTAGGGTGATTATTGATAGATATGTACTTATTGCCATTGCTGGCTTTAGATTCGTGATTACCAAAGGTTCAAGGGTTGCTTCTTTACTATCTAAGAATCTAACTTAACTTTCTTGTTAAGTTATTGTGAACGCCGTCTGATGTTTCTTTATGTCTCCCTTCCTATTCTTCCTCCTCCTTTCTTTATGTATTAGGTGTTTTATTTTTTGTCTTTAGTTAGTATTTGGATGGTCTGCTTTCTTTACTATGATTTTATTTTCTCTGGTGACATCTTTTTAGCCTTAGGGGTGTTTCCCTCTAGAGCAGTCCGTTTAAGATATCTTGTAGTAGTGGTTTATGAGACGCAAACTCTCACAACTTTCGTTTGTCTGTAAATTGTTTAATCCCTCCATCATATTTAAATGATAATTGTGCTGGATACAATATTCTTGGTTCGAGGCCCTTCTGTTTCATTACGTTAAATATATCATGCCATTCTCTTCTGGCCTGTAAGGTTTCTGTTGAGAAGTCTGATGGGTTTTCCTTTGTAGGTGATCTTTTTTCTCTCTCTAGCTGCCCTTAATACTCTGTCTTTATCTTTGATCTTTCCCATCTTAATTATTACGTGTTTTGGTTTTGTCTTCCTTGGGTCCCTTGTGTTGAGAGATCTGTGGGCTTCCGTGGACTGTGAGACTATTTCCTTCCCCAGCGTGGGAAAGTTTCCAATAATTATTTCTTCAAAGACACTTTCTATCCCTTTTTCTCTCTCTTCTTCCTCTGGTACTCCTATAATGCGAATATTGCTCCGTTTCGATTGGTCACACAGTTCTCTTAATATTCTTTCATTCTTAGAGATCCTTTTATCTCTCTCTTCCTCAGCTTCTTTGTACTCCTGTTGTCTGTTTTGTATTTCATTGACAGTGTCTTGTACCTCATCCAGTCTGCTGTTGAGCCCGTCGATGGCCTGTCTCATTTCTGCATAGTCTTTCCTCATTTCCTCCCTCAGCTCTTGCACATTTTTCTGTAGATCTGTCAGCATGGCTATGACTTTTATTCTGAATTCTTTTTCAGGAAGACTGTGCATGTCCCTTCCTTCATATTCTCTCTCAGGGCTTGTCTGGGTTTGGAGCTTTGTCTGTACCATATTCCTCTGTCTTTTCATGGCTATAGAATTGGTTGCTGGTAGTTGTCATGTATGTCAGCTGGGCTCTTTATGACCCGCCTAGCCGGCCGCCGAGTCCTCTCAGGTGTAAGTGCCCGCCGGCGCGCTGTCATGCCGGCTGCCAAGTTCTCTCCGGTGTGGCTGCCCATCGTTGCGCCGCCTTGCCGGCTGCCAAGTTCTCTCAGGTGTAGTTGCCCGCCGGTGCGCTGCCATCAGCTGCCGAGTCCTGTCCGGTGTGCCTGCCTGCCGGTGCGCCGCCTCGCTGGCTGCCAAGTCCTCTTAGGTGTGGCTGCACGGTGTGCACTTTCCTGTGTGTTCTGGTCTCTCTTTTGGGAATAGTTGTATTTGCTGTGTTTTCGTGGATAAATATAATGTTGGGAGGAAATTTCCGCCGCTCCGTTCACGCCGCCATCTTCCCGGAACAGTCAGTATACTGATTTTTATGTATGCATTCTTTTAGTTTTTAAAAAGCTTTAAATAAATACAAACTTTCCAAAAGTTAATTTTATAAATGTAGAAAGTTCTACATTGGCTCAATTTTCTATTCCAGTCAAAAAAAAATTCATAAACTGTTGGGCATGCTAAATAATAAACAAGATATGTTTTTGACTTCAAAAGGCAGAGAAGTTGGCAAAGTTATCCAAGTAAAGACACTTAAATCTGAGCATCAGTTTTCTCAAATCAACTTGATTGTTGTCAAAATGATTTAAAAATCAGTTTTGAAACTGTCTCTCAGAACACTTGTTTCCTGTGGTTGTACCACCTTAAGACAAAACCTAAAATCACAAAGATACCACTGCATTAAAATCACAAAGATACCACTGCAGTCTAGCTGCCTGTTCTGTGATAAAGTCTAACATGCTTCGAACACTACATCTAATTTCTCAGCCAGCAACAAATGGAATACACCCTGTTAAATCTCAGGAGTGCACTTAACAGGGAATACAAAGGGGAGATAAGTACTTTTATTGAGGACATCTATAGGGTTACTCCTTCACACCTTAGTTTTCTACTGTCTGGGGCTACAAGGGGAGGGGGAGAAGAGACAAGTGACACTGAAACTGATGCACCTTTAGGATAACATTTCAATTTCATTTGTAACCAGTTAGTTCTCCTTTTCTGAGTATGCACTCCCTCCCTATACTAAAACAAAACAAACAAAACTGTTAATCTGAATGACTCTGAAACGAAGTATTATAATGTAGAGACAAGAGGTCCCTCAAGAATGCACTTCTCACTAGAATAATAATTCAACCAAAGGTTAAATGATTGCCTAATTTATGTCACATCAGATTCCCACAAGACCTTGCTCCAAAGGTAGGAAGAGGCCCTGGAAGAAGAAAGGAAAGGAAAAAGCAGTTAACTGCAGGAAAAGCTGCCCAGGTGATTGCCACCACTTATCCTTGAGAACCACTAAGATTGGACCAAATGATTTCTCACATTCCAAAACAAAGATTTATCTGTATAAATGCAGGTATTTTAAAGAACTACTACTGCATCTTTTGGTTCAGAACTGAAAAGACAAGAAACCCTTTATAGATGGAGATTAAAATTTGGCTGTAGACTTTGCAAATGTCCCTTAAAATCCAGTACATTTCGGATTTAGAGGCTCTCCAGTGGAAATAACTCATTTAGCTAATCAATATGCATAGCTGACAGTCTTGGAGCCACACCTCAACGTGCTCTTAAATGTACAGTTCATCCTTGACAACACAGGTTTGAAATGCATGAGTTTACTTATATGCAGATTTTTTTCAATACTTGTTTGGAGATTTGTGACAATTAAAAGAACATTTTCTTTTTTGTAAGACTTTAAGAATACAGCATATAATACATATACAAAATGTGTTAACTAGCTGTTTACATTATTGGCAAGGCTTCTGGTCAAGAGTAGGCTGTTAGTAGTAAAGTTTTTGGGGAGTCAGAAATTATAGGTGGATTTTTGATTGCATGGAAGGGGGTTGGCGCCCCTAACCCACTGGTGTTCAAGAGTCAACTGTACTTGTTTCTTTAAACCCTGTCTTTGGGAGAACACTGAATTTCAGTAAACAAGTGTAATTTCCATTTCCACCCAAGTGTGTCCCCATTTCATGGCCTTTGTACTTTCTTTTCTTTCCATCCAGAATGTTCTTCCCTCACACATCTCATGGCTTTTCCCTCACTTCATTCAGGCATTTGCTCAAAGTTCAAGAGGTCTTCCCTGACCCTCTAGTAAAACAAACCCTACACCTCATTCTGTCCCTCTTTAACCTCTCACCCTGCATTTATTCATTGCAGTAACTTCCATCTGACTTTATATCTTATATATTTCATTTCTTTGTCTCACTCACTAGAAAATAAGATCCATGAGGGCAAAGGTTTTTATAACCAATACAGGGCACAAAATAAATTTTCAATAAATGTTTGCTTAATGAATGTTCAATGTTCATACATTTCAATCATATCACTTAAGATCTGAAGATAAATTCAAAGTTACTACTATAATGATGTAGTTTTAGTGGTGAGTTTTACATTTTGTAGTTACCTAATTTTCAGCAGCTAATAGCAAAATTGGAGTAAGGTGACATCATTTTTACTCATCCCTTTTTTCTATCCTTCTTTTTACTTGTTTACTATCATGATTTGTTAAAAGGACTGATAATAGAAAACTGTTATGAATAAAGCTCAGCTCTTAAGTAAATACTACTACAATGAACCAAATTTACATGCAGTTTACCATGCTGTGATATATAGGCTGTTAATGGAAAAAAAATGAGGTAATCAAATATAATAGGTTGACAAGTATAAATGAAAGAAGGCAAGCATAAATTTTTTGGTGGTTTCTTAATACTCAAAACTTAACAGGTGTTATGTCCTCCTTACAAAAACCCTAACAGGTAGTGTCATTACTCTCATTTATAGAAACACACTAAGATACTAGGCAACTTTCTCAAAATCACACTGGCTGTTATGTGGCAGACTTGTGATTTTCAACCAAGTTTTTGAGTTTTCAAATGTACACTTTTTTTGGACAAGTCAATCTCTAAGTGTGGTCCAAGGACCACTACAGATCATCAAGATATTTTCAAAGTGTCCATGAAGTCCTCCACTTTTCCTCTACATATCCTTGTGCTGCCAAACTTACCTACAGTTCAATCAAAACCGCATGTCATATCAGAGCAAATGCAAAAGCAGATACGAGAACTCAGCAATATCCTGATAAGCCAGACAATTAAGATTTGCAAAAATGTAAACAATGCCATTCTTCTTGCTTAAGGTTATTTTTCGTGAAATATGGGATGTTAACATAAAGTAAGTTTATTTTTTTAAATGCCTCAATTAAAAAACTCTTAATATGGTTAAAATGGCAATATTCATCAAATTGTCAATTTAACCTGACACAATCTCTATCAAAATCCAAGCTGGCTTCTCTGTATAAACTGGCAAGCTAAGCTTAAAACTACACAGAGAAATAAAAGGGACCAAGAATAACCAAAACAACCTTGAAGAAGAAGAGCAAAGTTGGAGGACTCATATGTTCCAATTTTAAAACTTGTTACTAAGTTACATAACCAATGTGGTACTATTGGCATAATAATGGACATATAAATCAACGCAACACAATTTATAGTTGAGAAATAACCTATGTTTATGGTCAACAAAAGTCCCAAGACAACTTTAATGGGCAAAGAACAGTCTTTTCAACAAATGGTGCTGGGACAAAAACTGGATATCCACATATAAAAGAATGTATTAGGATCTCTACCTCACACTATATACAAAAATTAACTCAAGATGGATTAACATCATCCACATCACAGAAAGCCTATCTTCCCCAAATTGGTGATTTATACCTTTACTTCTGACCTCCATACATTCCTCCCCCATTGCTTTAAACAATGTATTACTTTTGTACTAAAAGGTGTATAGTCAGTCATACAGTAACCACAGCATAACTTAACAAGCCCTTAAATCGCCTTCTTCCCTTAGTTGTCATTTGCTGGTTTTATGTCTTTACAAGAGGATACCATCTTTTATTTCACTTTACATCTCATAAGTTTAAAATGTAAATATCTGGTTAAATAAGGAATGCACAGACTCTTGACAAAATCCTTTCATAACAACTGGACAATGAACGATATAGATGGTTTATATCAGATTCTTTCTAGATTGTATGAAGAAGGGTTGGAAAGCAGATGAGCAGCAAGCCTAAAAAAAGGAGAATGAGAAAAGATAGGGCATTTAGGGAAAACAAGGCATATAAAATGAAAATGCAAACTGCATCTTGGGTATGTTTGATGTAGGAGTATTTCTATTTCCAGAGTGCTCAGGTGCATGTGAACGTGGCTTAGTAAAAATAACATGAATAAATAATACAAAATGTATGAAGGTATTTTGCAGAGGATATTTGTTTTATAAGTGGTATTTTTTTCAATACTAGACAGGAACATATATGCAAATAACCTGTTTTTGGTACTTGACTTTCCAAATTTTAAATAATTATGGATTCACAGGAAGTTGCAAGAAATAGTACAAGCTACCATGTACTCTATATCTGTTTTTCTCCAATGAAAATATTTTATGAGTATAGTTCAGTATCAAACCAAGGATTGAGACATTAATATAACCCCCAACTTTCTCCAGATTTTACCAGTTTTACATGTCCTTATTTGCGTGTTTCTATGCAATTTTATCACACGTATAGATGTATGTAACCACAACCACTATCAAGATCATCTATCTAGAGCTGTTCCATTATCACAAAGATACCTTATACTACTTCTTTACAGCCACAACCATTCTGCTTCGCCCATCCCACTTAATGCCTGGCAACCACTAATATGTTCTCTATTTTTATAATTTTGCCATTTTGAGAATGTTACATAAGTGGAACCACATGGCTGTTCCATTTTAAGATATTTTCACTTGGCATAATGCCTTTGAGATCCATGCAAGATGCTGCATGTATCAATGGTCCATTCCTTTTTATTGTGGCATAGTATTCCATGGTATGGATATAGCAATTTGTTTAACCATTCACTGATTGGAGGGCATTTGGGTTGTTTCCAGTAAGAATATACTTATTCATAAATGGTTCTGCAATAAGCAAGCTTCTTTCCCAAAAGGACTTGTAAAAAAACAAGGGCTTTTTGCTCATTTAAGCCATTTTGCATACATGTTCAGATTTTTTTCCCAGAACACTAAAAATTTTTTTTCATTTAAATCCCATGGTTTCTCTCCTCAGTGTGGCCCAAGGTAGCAAGATAACTATGCAGTTAAACCTCTAGTTCAAATGGTAAGGTGATATTTTATACAAGTTATGGAATTTTTTTAATGTAGAAAACAGGTAGGTTAGGAAGCTAATTGCACAGATAGCTCACAAAAGCAACTTATATTTGTCATCAAACTAAAGTTGGGAGAAGTCAAATTACAGTATTTTAAACTCTTAGACAAGACAATCTCAAATTACTGCCTTCAGAAAGAAAGGTGGAGAACAAAAACAAATGTTTATTTTCCATACTTAATTTCTTTTGGAGTGGAAGTAGTTTTAGGGAGTTGTAGATGAAAACATTAGTCAAGCAGGCTATGAGAACAATCATTTAAACATGCTATGTGGTGTAGTATTTATGAAATAAGAAGGCTCAAAAAACCTTACAACTTGCTCAGAGAACTGAGCTTACAGGTAGGAATCTAGAAAACAATTACAATCTACAATTCAGAAGGTGAAGACAGAATAAAAACCATAAAGTGTGGGCTTTCAAAACTCACAGGAAAAATTTAAGTTAACAGGCATATGTGGAGGCTAAGGTAAGAAGCAGCAAATATTAAAGGATAAAATCTGGGAATAAAAAACTGAATTGTTGTAAAATAAGGTAGAGAACTAGCTTTGAGCTAGGATGAAATAACTCATCCCTTATTTCAACCATCAGCCAATGACTATTTTAATTAAATTCTGGAAAAGATACACATGTCGATGTCTTATCAGGTATAAGCAAAATTGTCTAATTTGCAATTTAACTGATACATAACATGTCCTTACTTGGGAAGCAAAATTAATAAAATTTTGTTTGATTACATGATTTGATTATTTGCACATGCCTGAAACCTTAAAAAAACATTATTGAATTCACAGGGATTAAGTGGAAGGTTATTTTCTTTTTTTAGAAAACAATTACTAATATACTGAGGAAAAACTAACACACTGCTTTCTCTTCATGATAACCCTCAGTTATCTCAAGTTACAGTAATAAGTTAACATCACTGTATGCAAGTGTGACTATAGAGACAGAGTACAGATTCTGTGGTTTGGAGCTGTAAGAGCTACTTGAAAAGTTCAGTTATCTGTAACCACACCTCTTTGACACATAGACTGTCCAACATATTTACAATAGACCATAAAAGTGTTAATGGTGAAATTTTCTAATTCAAATAGCAATAATATATTACAAATTCATCAAGTCTTGTTTATTACTGCAACATTTTAAGAATGGAAAAAAGACTTATCAACTGTAAGTGCTCCTTTATTTCTGAGGATTAAAACGTAACATTAATATAAAAATGGGTATAATTAAGTATTCTAAAGTGCTAGTACAATCTCTTTTTTTACTCTGCAAGACATAGAAATGCATGTTTTCTGCATAGTATTTGAAAAAGCTTATTTCAGTTTCATAAAATGTTTTACCGCTGCTGCCATGGAAGGCCCTTGAAGGAGCAGCCAGTTGTACTAAGTTCAGCATCTTGGGAGACCCACCATAATGTGTATCTCAGCTCACCATTCAGCATAAGGTGTGGTGGCCTTGCACCCGGGCCAGGCATTACTGTCAGAAGACTTCATAATAGAACTGTTTTCACGCTAACTTTAAATTTGTCTAACTGAACATTGATATGTGTAAAGACTCAGTACATTTTCAAAAGTGCCTGGGAGGAGGAACAGTGTGTCTGGCATGTTGTTTCACACAAAAGAAACAATCAACTATTGACAAATAATGAGAATTAAAAACAGCAATAGAACCGAAGCAGCCTATGGCCACAATAAATTCAAATGCCTTGCGTAATCTTAACTGTGTATTAGAGTCCAACTGTTGCTTGCCAGTAGCCTGATATCAAAATGAATATGGAAAGCATATACACGAGATCTTGAAACACATCAGCTAAATAAAATTAAAAAAATATTACAATAACTTACCACTACAATAATTTACCACATATTTAATTCCACAGAATCCACTTGAAATATATACCACAGATTCTTGAATTTTAATGCAAAAACAAGAAAAAAAATTCCATAAAATAAACAACCCTTCTCTATTTGATGACCAATTTTTCACATTCCTTTCACTTTGAAAACGGCTAGCTGCAAACTGCACTTAAGTTACTTTATAAATGAAAACCGTCAAAATCAGAACATGTTCTGAGGCTGCAACACCCTGTTCATGTAACACTCGTTCTCTTAATAGGCATGAAAATAACAGTTAGTATTTAATCATATATACTATATGTTAGGCACAATGCTAGGAGCTTTACATCACCTCTAATCCTCACAACTCCATGAGTTAAGCATTATCATCCCCATTTTATAAATGGGGAAACAGAAATGAGCCTCATGGAGGGGTCCCACAGCTAATAAGAGAATGTACACGTTTCCTGTATTTTTATCAGCCTTTTCAGAGCACATGACACCTGAAAACATCAATTATATAATTCATCAATTAAGAAGTTTTAGAAAATGCTATGCTGAGCGATATATGCTACGGGTATTTTGTAGGGAACTTAGGGGACTTACCTTCCAGGGTTATGTGTTTCATTTTAAAAATTTTAACACATATCCAAATTTCTTCCAGGTCCTGAACCTATGTATCTATGCCAATTCTGTATTAGTTATGGAACTAGGTGTATTAAGTTATGGAACACAGAAGGTTACTAAGCCAGTATAGACTTCTCAGACCCTGAAGAAATGGTCTAACACCTAGTCAAAACAGAGATATTTCTTCAGAACCCAAATTATTCTGGTTACAAGTAAACCTCAGAAGTAGGCCTAGAATTTCATTTCTAATTATGGACATGTCTACAACAAATTACAGAATCCATTACTTAAGACACACTGACCCAGGCAAAAAAGGAAGGCATGAAAAGAGCACTTAATCGATATATGAGGACGAAGCATTCGCACTCAAATTTTGCCAAAGACTTCAAATTTTGTTAAATTGAGGTGTGTCTAATTAATCTAGTCATAGTGGTATCCTACTATATTAATTACATAGATCTTATTGATTCAAATATTATAAATAGGTGTGTTTCCAGTTTGACTTTAACCTTTCATTACTCAAAAGTTCTTGCAATCAATGACATTTAAGCTTCAAGAAAAGGGTTTCTTTAGAGTTACAGAAAGACAAACTATAACCTTGGAGATATATATATATATATATATTTTTTTTTTTTTTTCCCCTGGAAAGTCGTATTAGAAAAATCATCTGCTATTTACTAAGGGTTACTATTTGAGAAAGCACCTCCTCACCTTTTTACTAAGTTGACTTGCTATCCCTGGACAATTATACACAGGGCATGACAGCCTCAACAATTTAAGTTTCTACATAAAAGAAGCTCAAAGAACAGAGGCACTCTCCTCCGCACCTCTTAACAAAAAACGAGAACGACAAAAACCTTGAAACACACCAGGATTTTGGAGGGCAGCCTAATGCTCAACCATAATGTGTGTAAATCTGACCCTGGGGTCCGTGGCACTGACAGTCATTCAACTTTCTTTTTAATAATTCCATTGTTGCTTTTCTTGGTACCACAAGCAAGATGCACCTACATTTCACCAACCGGTCGGAATGCCTTATTTTCTTTCTAAAATTTCTCCCGGGGCAGGGCCGGGGACTGCGGCCGTGGTGTGGGCTGGGGGGCCCGGGGCACTGGCGCCAGCCAACCGAGAGCGCAGAACCCGCACGGCACCCGCTCCCGGCGGGCCTTCTGTGGCCGGTACCCTAGTCCCTGGGGCTGCGAGGGCAGCAGCAAGCAGCCATGGAAGGGACTCGGGAACCTTTCCTCTGCCTCCTACGCTAGGCCTCGAGGGGTTTGCTTTTCACATGGCCCCCGGGTGGGGGCGGTGGGCACAGGGTAGTGGATGCAGCTGCAGCCGCAGCGGCGGGCCAGCCTCCCTCAGAACCCGGCCTCCCGGAGGGCTGGACGCTGCAGCAGGTCGGCGGGCCTGGCTGGAGCCCCGACGGCCCGTTTGGGGAGGCCACCTTCTCACATCTCTCCCTGCCTGCCTCCTTCTCCGTTAGCGCTACCGGTTGGCGGGCGGGGGAGGGGAGCGAGGCGCGTTATTCCAGGGGAGCTGGAGGGGGAAGGGGAGGGCATCCCTTACCCGTGTTACTGAGGAGGAGGAGGAAGCGGCTGGAGCACGGCACGGCGAAGCGACGGCGGGGCTGGGTGCGTGCAAGTGAGTGTCTTACGAAAGGGAATTAACCCCATCACCAGCCCGGACACCGGCTCCGGCGGCAGCCGCGGCTGGCAAAATCCCGCCCCTTCCCACCACGCACTAGCCCCGCCTCTTCATTCTCGTTGAGGAGTAATCGACAAATCATAGGTTGTACATTCTCGGGGTGACATAAGGATCATCCAATCACACCGGAACAAACTGTCTTCTCTCCACCCCTTTATCTCCTTCTGGGCCGCGGGAGAGCCTCGCCAAGTCTCTCTCCACCCTCAAGAGTAAAAAAACCAATCAGTGTAAGTAACCGCCCTTGAAGGACGCAAAGGGCAACCAATGGTAAAACTAAGAGGACAGCCATTTTGCCCACTTTTAAAAGAGCCACCTTTTCCCACGAGTTAGAGCATCGAGGTGGGGGAGTTCTGGGAGTTTTTACTGACCTGGAGATAATGAAAAGACAACCATATTTCTTCAAGGAATATTTAGTGTTTTACAGAAGGAAGGAAAATTTTCATCCTCCATGTGGGGGCAAGTGAGGAATGCTGCTTAGGGGCTGGGCTCCTCTTACCGGTAACGGGTTCTAAGCCGAACACCTGGTGTCTTCAGCCTCTGTGAGGGAAGGCGGGGCGAGTCCCCTTTCGTCCTGAAGCCGACTACAGTTCCCAGTGTACTTTGCTCCTGCCCATATTCTTTCTCCCGTCTACTTCCCGCGGTTCCTGACGGGAATTGTAGTTCCCAGGTCTCTGCTGCTTCCTTGGTCAATGAGAAGGTACAAACTTTTGAATAATTTGGTGTTTGGGGCGGGGAGCCAGTAGCAAGGCTGTGGTGAATCCTTTTCGCCACCCTACCGGGAAAGAGAAGGGATAGAAGAACAGGTACTCGGAGAAAAGTTTTCTCAGAATACCGGAGGGGTTTCAGGTTCCCAGTATTAGCACTCTCTTACTTTCAGTTTGTGCCTTTGAAGTCACTTCCGCTTTGGGCGGACACATGCCAAACGAATGGCGGGAGCGGAGACCAGCAAATACACCAGGTGTGGCCGTCTCGGGGTGGCGTGGCGGGCCAGTGGGAAGTTGAACGGAATTTAATTGCGTTTTAGGAAAGAGTGGGTGAAGTGGGATGGGGGGTAGTTCCCAAGTCCATGATTCCACTCCTAGTCTTAAATCCTAAAGTCCCATTTTTCTGATGTTCTGACTTGCTCACCATTAGATTTCACTCATACATTTTTGGACGGTGCCTCTAGATGCCTTTAGCCGCTATCCGTGCTTAAAGCATGGCTTAATAACAGTTTGACTAAAAAGAATGGGCCCAGAAGTTCTGAGCTAACTCCTCCCACTTTCACACACTTCTAAAAGCTGGTTCGAAGGAGAAAAGCTACATAAGGGCTCCGGAATGATAATAGATGTTTGTTTCATTACCATTCTTTTCTTTTTTTTTTTTTTTGAGTAAAGCAAGTGGCGACAGGGTGCTAACTGTAATACACTGCTGAATGAAGATATTACCTAAAGATTTCGGAGCCCATAGTCTAATAAGCTTAGCACATTGGGGTCTGGCTTATGCCCCCTTTGGGTTGCAAAGTTGAGTGTATTTTGGCAGTTGGACGTTCCCTTTGAGATGCCTCGAAAACTCAGTTAATAAAGGAGATGCAGAAGGGGTTAACAGAAAAGGCCTTCTTTCCCCAGTTCTGATGGCTTTCGTTCTTAAACGCTTTCCCTCATCATTTTGACTAAAACTTTCTTAGATAAATTCTAATTCAGTTTTCCCCACGGTTTCACTGAGACTTACTCCTATTAATCATCTTGCAAGTATTTATTGAACACTTAAACTGTACTAGGCACCATACCAGAATTTGGGGGTAGAAGAATGCCAAAAAAGACAGGCTTTTTGTCCAGGGGTAGTGAGGAAGTCAAACAAAATTGACGGTAATGTTACTCTTTCTATTAATCTCTCTCTAAATTAAGTCAAGCCTTAATGAGTCATGTTTTGTGCCGTTTATTCTGTTACCTTTTCCCATTCTATCTGTGGATTAAAATAATCATATTTCCTTTTTTCTTTTTCCTGAAGCACTAATAGGTCTGTGTCTAATATTCATGAGTGGTGTTTATGTACCAACTGGGTGATAATTTTAAAATGTAATCCTTCCAGATATAGGAATGTAACCACACCTTTCAGCCAGTGTTGTGGGAACCACCAGACAAAGCATTATTTCGTTCTTTCTCACGCAGTTGGGATTTTCTGTGTGTTTTAGTGGTATGGTCTTCTATTGATTCTTAGGGGTTTTTTGTTGTTGTTGTGAGCTCTTCCTTGGTAAATCAAGTTAATAAATAGTAAAAGATGGCCGTTATTTTAATATTTCCTTTGAGCCAGGAATGATGTTAAGTACTTAAAGTACATTTTCTCCACAACATCTCCAAGTATTGTTACGTTATGTTTACAGTTGAAGAAATTGGGGCTCAGTAAAGTTCAGTAAGACTTTAAAGCCTTGGCCAGTAGATTTGGAGCTGAGATTCATATTCAGGTCTGTTTCATTTCTGAGCTCTTAACCTATCCTGCCTCTCAAATATTTATTAATTCCCCAATATGTGCTAGACATAGAGAATTGTAAAATTCCAGCCGACCATTCTGGAACCAGTGTGGCGTTACTTCCTTTTTGAGCTATCCTTTGCCGTGCTCGTAATACTTAAACTCGTTGTATTTAAAAACATATGAAAATATAAAAAAGTAAAGGTTATTTGTAATCCTATTACCCAGAGATACCACAATTAAATTTGTGAGTAGCCTTACAAGTATCTCTCCTTTATAGGTACAGACATGTGTGTGAATGGTATCATACTACTTTGCTCTTTTGTAAACTTTTTTTAAAACTCAACAATGTACAGTGAATATGACTGAATAGATATCAGTGTTATCAGTTTTGATGGCTCTCTGGTATTTCATTGTTTGTCTCTAACATAACCAATTCCTAGCTGATGGATATTTACATTATTTTTAATTAATTTTTCTTTTTGATTGTGGTAAAAAACATAAAATTTATGATCATAACCATTTTTAAATGTACAGTTCTATATGTTAAGTATATGTACTGTGTCATGTAACAGATGTTTGGAACTTTTCATATTGCAAAACTGAAACTGTACTCAAAGAACAACTTTCCATTTCCCCCTCCCACAACCCCTAGCAACCACCATTCTACTTTCTGTTCTGAGAATTTGACAACTTAGGTACCTCACCAAGTGGAATCATGCAGTATTTGTCCTTCAGTGACTGGCTTATTTAGTATCATGTCCTCAAGGTTCATTCATGTTATAGCATATCACAGGATTTTCTTCTTTTATAAGGGTGTATGTATATGCCACATTTTATTTATCCATTCATCTGTGATTGGACATTTAGATTGCTTCTACCTCTTAAATGTGAATCATGCTGCATTGTACAAGGGTATGCAAATATCCCTTTAAGACCCTGTTTTCAGTTCTTTTGGATATATAATATATACCCAGAATTGGAATTACTGGATCAATTATTAACTTTTAAAAGCAGTTCTGATGTGAACATCATCTTCATATGCTTGCCTGCTTATCCCTTAAATATTACTTTTTGGAGGTAAGATTTTTAGCCCAAAGTACAAATTCTTCTTCAGAAAGGTTGTGCCCATTTTGTTTCCTATTAACAGTGTTTGAGAGGACCCATTCCTATCTTTTGTTATCCATTCTGATTGTAAAAAGTGATCCCTCATTAATTTAACTTGTATCTAATTAAATTCTGTTGTTGTTGAGCATCATTTATATGTATATTGTCCTTTTTCGTTTAATCTCTTTTGAGTAGCCTGTTATCTATCATAGTCTCTTAATAATTTTAAATAAATTAGTTACTAGGTTTTTAACTTTTTGTCACATATTTAGTAAGCCTTTACTCCCATTTTGAAATTTGTCTTTTTAACCTTTTAATGAATGGTGTTTTTCTGTGACATAGTTTGTTATTTTAGTGTTGAAATCAGTTTTATAGTTTCTAGTTTATTTGTGATGCTTTGAAAAGCTTTTGTAATGCTTAGAAATTAGGTAATAAAAAGTATGTACATGTAATTTTTATTTGTTTTTACATTTAATTTACAATTTATATATACTTAATTATGTTAGGCTCTGTTTTATTTGTTCTGTCTTTTCTTCAACTGGTACCATACACATGATCTTAATTTTTGTAATGTTACAATATTTTGACGTCTAGTAGGTAAAGTCTTTTCTTTTTTTAGACATTTTCTTGTCATTCTCACACTTTCTTGTATTTTATTAGATGGATTTTGTTTTCATTTTGTCAAAGTCTGTGCTATTTTATATTTTAAGAAAATAAAAGTTTAACAATTATGTAGATACTGAATATTACTTAAAGAAAGGCAAGTACTTAATTTCATATTAGCCTTACAGAATTTTTCGAAGCTACAGTCAAGGCTCAATGGGGCATTCTGTGCTTTGTTAAGACATGTTTTTATTACAGAATTAAATCTAAATGTTTATAGTTCAAGAGTACCTCTGATTGTTCAAATTATATAATCACTTTTTATATTGAGGCTTGCATTTTGTAGGTGGCTTTCAGTAGTACCTGATGACTTCTGATTGCTTATCTCTAATTTATAACTATCCCACTATACCTCACATCCTTCTCTTAAGTACTTCAAATTCAACATGTCCCCTAAATCAGTTCTTTTCTTTATTTTCTTTGTTCTCTTTCTCATTTGTTTATTTGATCAAGAAATACTTTATTGAGCATCCACTAAAAGAGGCCCTTGACTTTATAAAGGCATTCTAATAGGAGGGAGAGATAAAATTCAAGTAAACAGGTAAAATTATTGCCTATTATAATAAGTAAGTTCTTTAAGGAAATCAACTATTATTAAGGAAAATGTGAGAGAGTTCAGTTGGGCTCTATTGTGGTATTCCAGTGAGGGCTTGAGATAGATGATGACAGTGGAATTGGAAAGAAACTGATGCATTTGAGATATATTTGGAAAATAATAACAAGTGGATTTAATTTGGTGGTTAAGGAAGAGGGAGAAATCAAGAATGAACCCACATTGCTGTTTCAGTAACTTGCATGATTAGATGATTACTGAGAGACTGGGGAGGGAGTACATAAGTTTTATGGAGAAATCAAGGCTTTAGTTTTGGACACTTATTTATTTATTTAATTTATTGAAGTGTCATTGATAAATAATCTTATATTGGTTTCAAGTGTACAACACAGTGGTTCAACAGTTACCTAAGTTATTAAATCCTCACCCCCACTAGTGTGGTAACTATCTGTCAACATAGGAATTATGTATGTGATATTCTTAAATATGCTTTCATAACACTTACTACATTATGTTGCAGTTGTTTGTTTGTAACTCTTATTTCTGCCCTAGATTGGGCCGGGAGGTGAGGCTACAGTGGCACAAATTCACCTTTTTATACCATGTACCTTCTGCAATGAGTGGTTTTAAGAAACAATGTGGCCTAATGGCAAAAAATCAGACTTATAAATTAGTCTAACCTGCATTCCTGGCTTAATATCACCAGTTGCTAACCGGTAATAAATTCCTAACATCTCTGAACCTCAGTTTTCTTGTCCTTAATGTGAGGATAATAATACTTTGTGAGTTGTTTTGAGAATTACAGGAGTTTTTACAAGTTTCCTAGTGTAGTGTGCCTCACAGAAAGAAGTCACTTTATAAGTGGGAGTTACTTTATCATTATTCTGAAAGCAATTGGCTTTAGAATGAAAAATTCTAGTGTCCTTACTTTTAAAGTAATTAGAAATGGCAGTTTTTAAAGCCCTGTAAGTGATTTTTAAAATATGTAATTATATAATTTACCAAAATCGATCTTTTATCATTTTAGGGTATTCAGTTTTACTGATAAATGTGATTACAGTTTATTAAATTTAGGTAATAGATTTATAATAGCTACATCAGACATAAATGTGTAAGTAGAATGTACACTGTTATGTAAGCATTGAGTATGTTAAAATATGAAATAGGTATATATTCCCAAGTCCTGATCAAATCTGAAGAGTTTCTATGATTGAATATGTGACTTTGTGTATAATCACTTTGAAAATATTTGAGTAGATAAGTTGACATCTTTATTGACTGACTACCTTTTCAAACTTATAATCATAACCTTCTTTTGTGTGTGTGAGTCTGGTTTCTGGAATCCATGTACTTTTTAAAGCAGAAGTGCCCAATAGACCATGTTCACCACTTGTAGAAACTGGCAATTTATTCAAGCCAAATTTAGAGTCAGTTTGCTCTATCTACCTGCCCCCTGTTATCCCTGGGATGGGAGGAAATAAGAACTGAGTAACCAAATCTTTTATCATAGGTCATCCAAGGTTTGTTTAAGATATTTCATTTTCACAACATATACTGGTTGGTTTGTGTAGCCAAATCGCCATAGTAATTAGGATCATTTCCACTGACAATTATTTTTGACTAGGATGAGTTTATAAAATTTAGCTATTTAGATTAACTAGTTTGTTTTTAAATTTAACAGAAGATTTTCTTCCTATGTATTAGGAAGAATTTTCCATATGTAGGCCTTTTTAGAACTTTCTGGGGTATCCTAATACCCTAATATCTTAATTTGAGCTCTGTTCTGATTTAATCTTAATCACTCTGCAAACTGTGCCCCTAGTTTCTTTGATATAACTTGCACCTGGGTTACTGTCTTTCTCTCTACCTAGAGTGACTTTTACATTTAAATGTACAGCCCAGCTGACACAGCATGTTAGTTTCTTGGTTCCTGGATTGCCATGTCTCCTGTTAACTTTATTTCCACACTAATTCAGCTATGCACTCCTATGGTTTCACTTTATACTTTATCATCCCTAGAACTCTCTCATCATGGTCCTGCAGTCCTTTGACCCCTTAGTATAACAAATGATATTGAGTGTTTAGTGTGAGGCACTGCTCTAGGTGAATAGAATACACGAGGGAATAAAACAGACAAAAATCTCTGCCCTTATGGAGTTTATACCCCAGTGGGGTGAGACAGACAGTAAACAAATACCATAATAAGCAAGTAAACTAATAGTGTTCTACAAGGTGATAAGTGCTATTAAGGAAGAAAAAAGTAGGGCAGGGAAGAGATAATAGGGAGTTATAATTTTTTTGCTTTTTAAAATTCTAACTTTTATTCTAAAATAATTTCAGTTACAGAAAGTGACAAGAATAGTGCAAAGAACTCCCATATGACCCAGAATTACATTATTGTTAACATTTTGTCACATTTACTTTAAAATTGTCTCTCTCAACAGTATGGAACACTCTGAATTTGCATGTAATCCTTGTGTAGGGGCCATGGTAATCTCTGTATGATTTCAGTTTTAGTATAAGTGCTGCCAAAGCAAACATGAGAGTTACAGTTTTGAATGAGGTGGTCAAGTTCAGTTTTCATTGAGAAATTGACATTTTAGAACAGACACTTTAAAGAAGCAAGGGAATTGGTCATGCAGATATCTGGGAGAAGACTGATACAGGCAGATGCACCAGCTAGTGCAGTGTCCAAAGCAGGAATCTGTAAGGACATCAGTGTGACAGAGGGGAAAAACAAGGTGGGGAAGTAATAGGAGTGAGAAGCAGGTTATAGTACTCATAAACCATTAATAGAACTTTTATCAGAGTAAAACCAGGAGCCACTGAGGAGTTTTGAGAAGTGATATGATCAGATTTCCTTTTTCAAGGTATCTCACTGACTGCTGTACTGAGAGGACATGTAGGGAACAAAGTGGAAGCTGGGGTATTAGATTTTTGTAAGAATTCAGACTGGTGGTGTTGGTGACTCAGATAGTGGGAATAGATATGGAGGTGGTAGGAAATGGTGGAATTCTGGACATCTTTTGAATGTAGAGCCAACAGGCATTACTTATGGATTGGATGTGTGGTATCTAATGAAAGAAAGAGAGGAGTTGAAGAATTGGTATGAGCAACTGGAAGGATGAGAAGACCATGGGTGGAATTAAGGTTTGAGAAAGATCTAGAGTTCAGTTGTGGTACTGTTAAGTTAGATGCCCAAGAGGTCTGCTTAGACATACAAATCTGAAGTTCAGGAGAAATATGATCTCCATATATAATTGTAAGAATTGTTAACCAAAAAATAGAATTGTCAATTATTTTCTAGCAAACATGGATTTATTTGGGAACAGCAGAGAATTGCAATTTGGGGTAAGCATGCTGTGGCAAAACCACAGGCCTATCCAGAGAACAAAGGAGAGGAATGTTCTATTGTAGAGAAAAGGGCTGAGATGGAAGGGCTTTTCTAAGCAAAAAGTCCTTTGGAATAAACTTGGAGTTTCCACATATGGCTTCTCATTGACTGAGTTGTGGCAGTCTCTCATTGGCTGGGTTGTTGCTAGGGTACGCAGAAACTCTTCCTTCTTCTTCTGGGTGGTAAAGTAGGCAAAGTAGTGTGAGTTGTAAGGTGTCTGCCTCTTCCTTCTGGTGGGGTCTGCAGTTGACTAGGAGTGGTGGGCATGATAGCTCATCACTTCACCCACCATCCTTATCCTCCCCCACCCTGCTGCCGACCCCTTGACCCTGTGTCACTGAGGTTTCCCTTTATTAATGTTGGCATAGAGATACTACTTAAAGTCATGAGACTAATGAGATCTTAAAGGATAGAGCAAAGGACACTAAGAACTGAGCTGTGGTACACTCCAACCTTAAGAGGACAGGGAGATGAGAAAGAAACAGCCAAAGTTTAGACTAGAAAAGGAATGATCAGTGATATAGGATGAAAATCATGAGTATGTGTTGTTCTAGAATCAAAGTGAAAAAAGTGATTTAATAAGGAGGGAATGATTTACTAATAGGTGCAGTAAGATGAAGACAGAAAACCTTCCTGCTCTCTTCTTTTACTTCCAATATAGGGCCTTCTCAGGTTATTGTCTATTTAGGTCTCAGCTTTGATGTATTTATCTCCAGGAAGACTTCGAAACCCCAAATCTGATAAATGAGTCCCTCTTATATGCACCCTCAATACCTTTCCCTAAGTAGTTCTTCAAAATTTCATCTGTATATTTATTATATGTCTAGAGCATTATACAAAGTTTGTGCCATATCAGCACCCAAATACATTTTTCTTGAATGAATGAAAGAATGAAATTCATTAGATGATTATTTTCTAACTGTTAATTCTTTATATGACAAATATTTTGACTATTTAAAATAGGTATTTTCATTAGGATTTAGCTCTGAAGCAAAGATAGAGTATTCCTATATTCAGAAGTGAACAAAGACCCAGATATATAATCATAGCATTTTACCTTTTTCAACCTCATTATCGCAGACTTTCAGATTCATTGATATGTGTTAAGCCACAGTGCTTTTTTCCTTTTTTTTCTTCTTCTTCTTATTTTTTATTTTACTATCATTAATGTACAATTACATGAACATCATTAATGTACAGTTACATGAACAACATTAGTATATGTGTTATACTGCCTTCCCTGTGTCCCCCCCCTACATTATACATGGTAATCGTAATGACCCTTTAACCCTCTTATCCCTCCCTTCCCACCTATCCTCCACAATCCCTTTCCCTTTGGTAACTGTTAGTCCATTCTTTGGTTCTGTGAGTTTGCTGCTGTTTTGTTCCTTCAGTTTTTCCTTTGTTCTTATACTCCACAGATGAGTGAAATCATTTGATACTTGTGTTTCTCCGCCTGGCTTATTTCACTGAGCATAATATCCTCCAGCTCCATCCATGTTGTTGCAAATGGTAGAATTTATTTCTTTAGTATGGCTGAATAGTATTTCATTGTGTATATGTACCACAACTTCTTTATCCGTTCTTCTACTGATGGACACTTAGGTTGCTTCTATATCTTGGCTATTGTAAAAAGTGCTGCAATAAACTTAGGGGTGCATGTCCTTTTGAATCTGAGTTGTATTCTTTGTGTAAATTCCAAGGAGTGGGATTTCAGGGTCAAATGGTATTTCTATTTTGAGTTTTTTGAGGAACCTCCATATTGCTTTCCACAATGTTGAAGTAGCTTACATTCCCACCAGTAGCATAGGAGGGTTCCCCTTTCTCTGCATCCTCACCAGCATTTGTTGTTCTTAGTCTTTTGGATGGTGGCCATCCTTACTGGTGTGAGGTGATATCTCATTGTGGTTTTAATTTGCATTTCCCTGATGCTTAGTTATGTGGAACATCTTTTCATGTGTCTGTTGGCCATCTGAATTTCTTCTTTGGAGAATTGTCTCTTCATATCATCTTCCCATTTTTGAATCAGGTTATTTGCTTTTTGGATGTTGAGGCATGTGAGTTCTGTATATATTTTGGATGTTAACCCGTGTTGGATATATCATATACAAATATATTTTCCTATACTGTAGGATGCCTTTTTGTTCTTTTGATGGTGTCCTTCTCTGTACAGAAGCTTTTCAGCTTGATATAGTCCCACATGCTCATTTTTGCTTTTCTTTCCCTTGCCCGGGGAGATATGTTCATGAAGATGTTCCTCATGTTTATGTCTGAGAGATTTTTGCCTATGTTTTTTTCTAAGAGTTTTATGGTTTCATGACTTACATTCAGGTGTTTGATCCATTTCGAGTTTACTTTTGTGTATGAGGTTAGACAATGGTCCAGTTTCATTCTCTTACATGTAGCTGTATTGTTCCTTTAGTGTCTTCTTTGTTCTTATACTCCACAGATGACTGAAATCATTTGATACTTGTCTTTCTCCTCCTGGCTTATTTCACTGAGCATAATACCCTCTAGCTTCATCCATGTTATTGCAAATGGTAGGATTTGTTTTCTTCTTATGGTTGAATGATATTCCATTGTGTATATGTACCACATCTTCTTTATCCATTCATCTACTGATGGACACTTAGGTTGCTTCCATGTCTTAGCTATTGTAAATAGTGCTGCGATACACATAGGGGTGCATCTGTCTTTTTGAAACTGGGCTGATGCATTCTTAGGGTAAATTCCTTGGAGTAGGATTCCTGGGTCAAATGGTATTTCTATTTTGAGTTTTTTGAGGAACCTCCATACTGCTTTCCCCAGTGGTTGAACTAATTTGCATTCCCACCAGCAGTGTAGGATGGTTCCCCTTTCTCCACATCCTTGCCAGCAGTTGTTGTTTATCTTTTTGATGGTGGTCATTTTTATTGGTGTGAGGTGATATCTCATTGTGGTTTTAATTTGCATTTCTTTGATGATTAGCAGTGTGGAGCATCTTTTCATGTGCCTGTTGGCCATCTGAATTTCTTCTTTGGACAAGTGTCTCTTCAAATCATCTGCCCATTTTTTAATTGGATTATTTGCTTTTTTTTGTTGAGGTGCGTGAGCTCTTTATATATTTTGGATGTCAACCCCTTGTCACATATGTCATTTATGAATATATTCTCCCATACTGTAGGATGTGTTTTTGTTCTACTGATGGTGTCTTTTGCTGTACAGAATCTTTTCAGCTTGATATAGTCCCACTTGTTCATTTTTGCTTTTGTTTCCCTTGCCGGTGAGATATGTTCATGAAGAAGTTGCTCATGTTTATGTCCAAGACATTTTTGCCTATGTTTTTTTCTAAGAGTGTTATGGTTTCATGACTTACATTCAGGTCTTTGATCCATTTTGAATTTACTTTTGTGTATGGGGTTAGATAATGATCCAGTTTCCTTCTCTTACATGTAGCTGCCAGTTTTGCCAACACCAGCTGTTGAAGAGGCTGTCATTTCCCCATTGTATATCTGTGGCTCCTTTATCGTATATTAATTGACTGTATATGTTTGCATTAATATCTGGACTCTCTATTCTGTTCCACTGGTCTGGAATTTCTGAATGATTGAATCTCTGTCGTAAATTCATCCCTGAGTTCTTGAATATTTTTCTGTACCTGCATGAGCATGTTTATGATTTCTATTTTGAACTGTCTTTTTGGAAGATTGGTGAGTTCAGTTTCATTTATCCCTTTTTCTGGTGTTTGTTAGATTTTGGTCTGAACCAGGTTCCTTTGATGTTTCATAATTCTACGTAGTTGCCCAGAAGGTCTAGTCTCTGGAGCTCTTCAGCCCCTAGAGTGAGATTGGGGTACATAGGGAGTGGCTCTGGTTCCTGGGGGGAGGAAAGGCTGTGTCCTGATTCCCGGCTGCAGTGACTTTCTCCAGTATCAGAGCCAGTGGGCCGAGCACACAGGTGTAAGTCTCTGTGCTTTGCGTCTTTAGCTGTTGTAGTTAGGGCTCTCTTTGGCTGGCCTAATGCCAGTGCAGTGACTGCCGGTTTGCAAGCAGGTGCTGGCAGGCCAGGAGGAAGGGGCAGCAGGTTGCATGTCACAGTGGGGGGCCTCAGAGCTGAGTAGGCAGCCAGGGCGATGAAGTGCCTGAAGCTCCTCAATGTTCCTAACCTGCTGGGCAGAGTGCGCCCTGACAACCTTGTCCACCTATCCCTTTTCCAGCTTAGCAATCTCCGTGCAAACCCTGCCCCTTCAACAGCCCTCTCGCTGCTAGGAAGCCTGTCAGATCGCCCGCCCTTCCTTTGTCCCAGAGTGGCTGATGTGGATCCCCATCCTCCACACACAGCCAGAATCTCAGTCTCTCAGGCACTCACCTGTCCCAGCTCCCCAATCCCACCAGCCTCCAGAGCACCACACAATGTAGGTTCATGCTCCAAAGCAGACCTCCAGGGCTGGATGTTCAGCAGTCTTAGGCTTCCACCCCCTCCCCTCTCTGTTTCTACTCCTCCCGCCAGTGAGCTGAGGTGGGTGAAGGGCTTGGGTCCCGCTGGATCAAGGCTTTCATACATTACCCTGTTTTATGAGGTCTGCTCTATTCATGAGGTCTGTATGCAGTCTGGTGCGGCCTTCTTTCCTATTGCTGTTTTAGGGCTAATTCTATTAACTATATTTTCACACTATATGTGGTTTTGGGAGGAATTCTCTGTCTCACCTCTCATGCCGCCATCTTGAATCCGCTCTTTGTGAAACTGTTTTTATTAAGATGGCTTTAGTTTCATTGTTTAGTTTTGTACAAATACAGTGCCTAATTCAATCTTCATAAAATAAGTTATGTAAGTTGCAACTATGACCTCAACTTAGGAGTTAATTTTTTTTCTTCAAGTATTTGTTAAAATTTTTTACAATGTAAAAAAAAAGATAATAAACAGTAAAATGTTTTTGTATATTTTCTTAGCCTCTTGCTAAAACATGGTACCTATTATACCATAGACCCTGAAGGTGCTTCTGAACCCATATTACTTCTGGAAAGTGAACATGGCTTTTTCTGCTGCTGCTACCCTTGACACAGTGGTTTCACTTAATCCCTGCTTTCTTTGAGTTTTGACTCTCTAGATAAAAGTCCAGAATGGGTATATTTGATTAACAAATGCAGTAGCTATAAAGCAGGCTGGGAAAAGCAGGTATCTAATATTTCCAGCCTTTCTTTAGAAGATGATATCTGACTCCCATCTGAATTGTAATGGAGGACATTCCTAAATATAGCAGGGGTCTCAGATGTTGGGTGGCCTCAAATAATGATATAGTTCACTATCCCATGTTGACTCCCAAATACATGTATCCAGCCTCATTCTCTCCTTAGAGTTCCAAATTCATGTATTTCCAAAGCTATTTGACATTTCCACTTCATATCTTATAGCCATTTCAAACTTTGTATATTCCTGAGTTACTGTTTTTTCCCTCCCCAACCCACTTCTTCCTTAGTCTTTATTGTCTCAGTAAATTGTATCAGTGCCATTGCTTTAAATGCACATCTTGTTTTCATATTTCCCTCTTTTCCACATGTACCCCATCAGCAAGTCTTGTTTGCTTTACCTCTAATACATTTCCTGAGTCTCTCCAGTTCCATTGCCAAAGGTGATTCTTGTCCCACCTATTGCAGCCTGGTAATAGGTTTTTTTCTGTTTCACATTTTCCTATTTTGAACCATTCTCTGTTTACTCAGAGTTTTATTGATGTTGAGAGGGGAATAGGAATGCCTGCTCATTGGTATTTGTGAGAACCTTATCAGACAGGTCTGAATCAGAAATCATTTCTAAGTCCAGTTGCCTACTGAAACAGTGGAGGCTTTGTGGACAAGCTAAGTCCTATATTACTTTATTGATATTTATCTCCTACCTTCCTATTGATAGCTTTGTCCTCCACTGGTAGCTTTTGAAATATAGGTCAGATTGTGTCACTCCCTTGGTTAAAATTCTCAAGTAGGTGCTGTCCAATACAACTTTCAGTGACGATGGTAATGTTATATATCTGCACTGTTCAATATATTAGCTACTAGCCATATGTGGCCATTGAGCACTTGAAATGTGGTTGATGCAACTGAGGAACTGAATTTTTAATTTTAATGAAATTTAAATAGCTACTTCTGGCTAATGTATTGGACAGCCCAGCTCCACTGGCTTCTATTCATTCTTAAAAATGAATCCAAAGCCCTTATCACAGCCATCTATGATTTGACTCTTGCTTATCTCAATAGATTGATCCCATAAAATTCTTATCCTTGATTCAGCCACATTAGCCTCCATTCTGTTTCTAGAAAACACCAAGCCCTTTCTCAACTCAGGGCTTTTGCACTGATGCTGTCTTCCTGAAGTGTTCTTCTCTCCATGGCTGACTCTCCATCTCTTCTTAACCTGGCTGACTCTTTCATATTCTTTGTCTAGAAAACAAGCTCACCAAAGAGAGGCCTTTCCTGGGCAGACTATCTAAAGTGGCCATTACCCTCTTAAGTTCCTTCATAATATTTTCACTACAGTTGACCTTGAGCAACCAGAGGTTAGGGATGCCAACCTCCCCTGTGTAGTGGAAAATCCACGTATAACTTTTGACTCCCTCAAAACTTAAATACCATTGACCAGAACAGAAGCCTTACCAATAACATAGTCGATTAACACATATTTTGTATGTTACGTGTTTTGTATACTATATACTTAGATTAAAGTAAGCTAGAAAAAATATGTTTTTTCAAAGTATTGAAAATCTTCAAATAATTTTCCATTATATTTATTGAAAAATGTTTGTGTATAAGGGGACCCACACAATTCAAACCCATGTTGTTCAGGGGTCAACCATATACTGTAATTAATCATCTTGTTTATTTATTTGTATATTTTCAGTTTCCTCCTCAGGAATGTAAGTCCTGTGAGGTGTGGTCCTTGCTTCCCCAATTTGTGGCGTGAAGTGCCTGTTTGTTATTAATAAATGTCGAATTCTTGAGATTCTTTGACATTGGACACAGAGGTTAATTACCTTTTGTGGGGAGAGAGGGGTTAACATTTTACAAGTGTGCAAGTAATTGAGAAAAGAGCAAATTTATTTTAAAGATGGAATGAGATATATAAGCAGATGAGTAAGTGATCTAAATGCAAAGTTTTATTAGAGCGGCTTTATAGTTAGTGATTTAATAGGACTTTCTCTTTCAGAGTGCTAATAATCTACAGATATATGAAACTGTCATGTGGTAGAAAATTAAAATTAAATCTGTGGAAAAATAGTGGTGAGAAAGGTGCTAATCAGTTTGTAGTGTGGATTCAACTGATTTAGAAGAATTTATTTTAATATTTAAAATCAGTCTCATTTAATGTTGAGTTAATACAATTATTGTAAATTTAGTTAATGTCTTTGTATTGTATAATTTTAAGAGTACAATTTTCTAGTCTTAGAAAATCTGTTATGATATGAAAAAGTACATCTATAAAGGATTAATTATAAGGGGATCCATCTTTCCTTAGCAAATTCATCTCTTATTTTAAAAATAATTCTTTATTGGTTTATAACTTTACAGTAATACATTTATTGCTTACAACAGGAGTTTGGCTGTATTATGGCTCAGTTAGAAATACAAATGAAATAGAGGATGCTGAGTTTCTAATAGTGCATTAAGTAATTGCTTTTAGACTCAGTGCTCTGAATTTTCTTAATAGCTTATTCTGGGAACATGATTTAACCAATTTAAATCTATGTAGATAGTATATCAAGGCCACAGATAAGTATTTTAATATTATCATTTATATTTAATTCTCTTATACACTTAGTAATATTTATTTCCCCCATCCCTCCCCTTTTGTGATTTCTTTGTTTTTAGGATCATCATGCCTAGAGTTCATAATATCAAAAAATCTCTTATGGCTCAGACTTCTTGTTTGACAAGTAAATCTTATAAACAGCTGGATTTTTTGCCTGACAAGCTAAGAGCAAAGCTGCTTCCTTTCCAGAAAGATGGCATCACTTTTGCCCTCAGAAGAAATGGCAGGTGAAGTATTTTATTCAAGACATGATTAAAATGTTAAATGATTTAAGATGTTAAATCCTTGGCAAGTATAAAAATCAAAGCTCTGTGCAAACCATTCTTTTTATGTATACATAGTCTTCCCATTTTTTTTTAAACTGGATCATGAAATAATAATTTCAGTATCTATTTTGCCTTCATTCTTGAAGGATGTTTGGCAATATAGCTCTTAAATAACCATGTTTTTCTTAGCATTTTGAAAGTTGTATTCTACTGTCTTCTGTCTTCCACAGTTGTCATTAGAAACTGTGTTGTTGAATCTCAAAGTATTACCCTACAGGTGACTTTTTACCCTATGGGTGACTTATTAATTACAAAGAGGAAAATTTCAAACTGGTCAAGTTTGGTGTTGCCAACAGTGGGACAGATACAGACATAACCTGGTACATGAGAAGTACACACCATTCCAGAGTGGTGTTCTCCCTGAAAATACTTGATCATGAGGAAACAGTCAAACCAGTTCAGAATGTGGTACATTTTTTCAGGATAACTGACCTGTGCTCTTGAAATGATTAAGTGTCATGAAAAACCAAGAGAATTGTGAGGATGTTCTAAATTGAGAAAGACCTGCGGGCAGGAACATCTGAATGTAATGCATAAACCTTGACTAGATACTGGATATGTGAAAAGCAAAGCTTTAGAGAACATTTTTGGGATGATTGGGAAAATTTCATCTGGGTTCTATTATTAGAGTGATGTTATTGAATCAGTGTTGATTATCTTAGATGAAGTAATGTAGCTACAGTTGAATTGAAGAATGTTCTTGTTTCTGGAAATGCATGATAAAAATTTTTGATATGAAGAATCCGACTCTCTGCTGCTTACTTTCTACATTTCCCCAAAGGGGAAAGACATGTATATGTTTAGAGAAACTTTGAGTGGGTCAGACAAAATGTTAACTGTGTGAATCTGGTGAGTGGTGTGTGTTCATTGTATTAGTCTTCCTGTATTTTTGTCAGTTTGAAATTTGAAAAAAAAGAAGGAATCAACCTAGTTTTCATTTCTTTCTGGAACATGTGTCTTTTATCTGTATCTAATTTTAAGAGTTTCTCTTTGTCTTTGGAGTTCTGCAGCTTCACTATAATTTATTTGGTGTGGTTTTTTTATTTATTCTGCTTGGGACTGTTATGCATTTTAATCTGGGATTTGTTGATTCTGGAAAATTCTCAACTATTTACCTCTTCAAATATTGATTCTCACCCATTCTTTTTAGCATATTCTTTTGCAATTCCAATTAGACTTGACCTTTTTACTCTTCATTAATGTCTCATTTTTTCTGTGTCTGTTACATTATGACTGCTTTTAAAGATCTCTCTCATAGTGCATGATTCTGTTGTTCTAATCTGCTGTTTAACTCACATATTCAGTTTTAAAGAACTTTTAAAAATTATGTATAATATACATGAGAAAAAGTGTACAAATCATAAGTGTACAATTTGAAGAATTTTCATGGTATAGCCATCACCGAAAGAAAAAATTGAACATTGCCAACATCCCAGAAACCTTCCTCTTCTCCTCCCAATAACTTCTGCACCCCTTCACTCCAAAGGTAACCACTATCCTGACTTCTCACACCATAAGGTACTTTTACATACTTAACTGTATCATTGTAATCATCCATATAGGCTCTTTTATTTGTGACTTCTTTCAGTCAACATCATTGTGAGAACCTTCCATATTTTTGCCTGTAGTTGTTAGTTCATTCTCATTGCCATATAAAATTCCATTGTATTTTTCATTCCACTATTGATGAGTATTTGGGTTGTTTCTAGTTCGGGGCTCTTACAAATAACAATGCTATGAACATTCTTAAACAAATGTTTTGGCAAACATATATATAAATTTCTGTTATAAATATACCAAGAAAAGAAATTGCTGGAACATACAATATGTATATATTCTACTAAGGAGATATTATATTAGTTTGCCAGGAATGTCATACAAAATACCAAAACTTGGTTCCTTAACAACAGAGATTTACTGTCTCACAGTTCTGGAGGCTATAAGTCCAAAATCAAGGTTTTGGTAGGACTGATTCCTTCTCAGGCTGTGCAGGAAGGATCTGTTCCAGTTCTCTCTCCTTTGCTTGTAGATGGCTCATCGTCTTCCAGTGTCTTTTCACATCATCTTCCCTGTGTCAAAATTTTACCTTTTTATAAGGACAATTTTCATATTGTATTAAGGCCCACCCTAATGTCCTAATTGTAACTAATTACATCTGCAATGACTCTAATTCTATATCAGGTCACATTCTGAGGCACTGACTGTTAGGACTTCAATATATGAATTTTGGGGTGACACAATTCAAGCCATAACTCGGGCAAACATTTTTCAAAGTGGTCTTATGAATTGATACTTGTATCAAGAGTGTATAAGAGTTCTAGTTGTTTCACATCCTCACCAACACTTCAAACTACCTATCCTTAATTTCGTTTACTATATACTGGTAGGTATATAGTGATACTCACTGAAGTTTTCATTTACATTTTTCTGGTAAGAAATGTAATTTAACGTTTTCATATGCTTATTAGCCATTTGGACATCTCCTTTTGTTAAGTGCCTGTACATGTCTATTACATTTTTCTACAGGGTTGTCTGGCTGCCTTTTTCTTGTTTTGTAGTAGTCTTTTGTCAGATTTATATTCTGGATATGAGTCCTTTGTTAGGTATATTTGTTGCACATAATTTTTCTCTGGGTATGGTTTGCCTTTTTCCTCTCTCTTAGTAATGTCTTTGATAATCAGTAGATCTCAATTTTAATGTCATCTTAAATGCTCTTTATCTATATTGACTTTTTGGCTGGCACTTCTTGCATCCTGTTGTAGATATCTTTGTCTTCTATGAGGTTGTGAAAATAATTTCCTGTGTCTTCTTCTAAACATTTTATTGTTTTATTTTTTACATTTAGATCTTTAATCCACTTGGAATTGATTTTTACTTGTGGTATGAAGTAGGGGTCTGGGATGATTTATTGATTATTTTTTAATATTTACTTTTGTGTATAGATGTCCAGTTGATCCATCACAATTTTTCAAAAAGTCCAACATTTCCCCACTGAGAGTGTCACCCTTGTCATAAATCAAATAATTTAATGTGTACCTTTCTAAATAAGTGCTGTTTAATGAAACTTTCTACCATGATGGAAATGTTTGTATATGTACCGTTCATATACAAACAAAAACTTATTGGCCATATGTGCCTACTGAGTTCTTGAAACTAATGCAACTAAGAACTGAATTTTTAATTTTAACTAAATTTTAGTAGCCACATGTGTGTAGTTGCTACCTATGGGACAGGGCAGGTGTAGATTCTTTGTTCTTTTTCTGATCACTGTTCTTTGTGTTAGTAACATACTTCTTAACTACTGTAACTTTATAATAGATATTTTAATGTAAGGTAGCTTTGTTTTTTTTTTCAAAATTGCCTCAACTATTGACTCTTTGCATTGCCTGTAAATTATAGAATTTATTTTTCAATTTTCACAAAAATAAGTTGCTGGGATTGTTTTCCATCTATAGATCAGTTTGGGGAGAATTGGTATCTTTATAATATAGAGTATTTTAACCCATGACTGTGAATTATGCTTCCATTTATTTAATTGCTCTCCATTTATTTTCATCTCAATTATTCCTCCCCTTATTTGTTTTCAATAAGGTTTTATAGTTTTCAAGGTATAATTATTTCACATTTATCATTAAATGTATTCCTAGGTATTTAATATTTCTGATGCTATTATAAATGGTCTTCCCCCCCTCTCCCCCACCCATCCACACCTGGCTGTTTTAAAGCTTTTCTCTTTGTTTGGCTTTACACAAGTTTTAGTATAATGAGCATAGGTATAGTTTTCTTTGCATTTATACTTATTAATCTGGGTTAATGTCATTCATTAGTTCTGGGAAATTTCAGTTGAAATATTAGTTTTGCCGATTCTTTCTCCTCCTTGGTCTTCAGTTATACCTATGTTAGACCTTTTCTCAGTGCCCCACATATCTCCTTTTCTGTATTTTAAAACAATATCCATACTTTAGTTGGCTGTTTTTTGTTTACCCATATTTTTGTTTATTAATCCTGTGTTTTGATGTTAATCTATTACTGAATTCTCTTAAGGAAAAGACCATCACTCAAAATACCTGAAACCAAAGTCCATCAATATATCTGAAACAAAGAAACTGAATTTAATACTTGCTAAGCAAGGGAGAACGGTGCTTGTTAGACATAGTTCTCTAAAGAAAACAGAGTTGGTGTTGTATCAGACTTTGGGTTAGTCTGGAAACTTTAAAAAGCCAGGAGTGTTTAAAGATTTGCTGAATTTCAGAGTAAAGTTTAGGGATTAATATCAAAGAACAGTCAGTCTTTTCCTCTCTTGAAATTGGAAAATAGAAATGTCTTATTTTTCTGTTCTTGGTGTCACATAGTGTATTTTTAAGTCCTAAAATACCCAATTCCTGTCTGCACACTTAGGTTGATAGTATCTTGTTTTTTGACATGTATTAATTCCTTTGCTTATTTCTGTAAATATTTAAAACTTTACATACCTGAAGTCCTTTGGAGGCTAATTTTGTTTTTATTGTCATTAATGTTGTTTTACTTCCCAATATATTTGCGAATTTTTAAGATTTTTGTTTTAATAATTACGTTATCTTATTCTCTGGAAATCTTAAAGACTTAAATAGTGCATAAATTCTTTTAGGGACGATTTGCAAAATTAAATTCTGGGTTTAGAGTTCCTCAGATCACGTAGGCAGTATAAATTTAAAATCTCAAATTCATTTTCAGTAAGGCTTATGATTATGAATTTTGATCATTAATTTTCACCATGTTTACCTCATACCAAATTAAGTTTCCTTACTGGCTTAAAAATTTTTTTTTTACTATAATTAAATTTAATAAAATGCACAGATATAAAGTGTACATTTCACTGGATTCTGAGTATAACCCTTTGCTTTCAAACACCCCTGTCAAGATATAAACTACTTCCATCACTTAGAATAGGCCTCTTTCTAATCAATCCCACCTCCCTCCCTGAAATAAGCAATTGCTGACCTGACTTTTATCACCAAAATGTATTTTTTTAGTGATTATTGATGCTCTTTTTATTTTAACTTTTAACTTTGAAAATATTTCAAATTATAGAAAAGTTATTAAGAGAAGTATAGAGATAACTTTCATACACCTTTTACCTAGATTAATTAATTTTTAACATTTTGCCACTTTATTATTTTACTATTCTCATGATTCCTCTGTGTGTGTATCTCTACATACACACACACGCACACACACACACACACACACACACACACACACACATTTATTATTTTCTAAACCATGAGTGTAGGTCATGCTTCTTTAACCTACAATATTTGGGTGTAGTAGGTATTTTTTTAAGCATATGTCATCCTTCTTTAACCTACAATATTTGAGTATAGTATGTATTTTTTTAAGAACAAAAATATTCTCTAACATAGCCATAGGACATTTATCAAATTCAGGAAATTTTTTTTTTTTTACAATTTATTTTATTTTAGTATCATTAACCTACAATTACATGAGCAATATTGTGATGATTAAACTACCCCCTTCATCAGGTCCCCCCCACCAACCCTATTACAGTCACTGTCCATCAGTGTAGTGAGATGAGAATCACTACTTGTCTTCTCTGAGCTGTACAGTCCCCCCCGTTCCCCCCCACCCTATGTTTGCCAATCATAATGCCCCTTTTACCCTCTTATCCCTCCCTTCCCGCCCTTCTTCCCCAGTCCCTTTCCCTTTGGTAACTATTAGTCCGTTCTTGGGTTCTGTGAGTCTGCTGCTGTTTTGTTCCTTCATTTTTTTTTTTGTTTTGTTCTTTGTTCTTATACTCCACATATGAGTGAGATCATTTGGTACTTGTCTTTTTCGGCCTGCCTTATTTCACTGAGCATAATACCCTCCAGCTCCATCCATGTTGTTGCAAATGGTAGGATTTGTTTTTTTCTTATGGCTGCGTAATATTCCATTGTGTATATGTACCACATCTTCTTAATCCATTCATCTACTGATGGACACTTAAGTTGCTTCCATTTCTTGGCTATTGTAAATAGTGCTGCAATAAACATAGTGGTGCATCTGTCTTTTTGAAACTGGGCTGCTGCATTCTTGGGGTAAATTCCTAGGAGTGGGATTCCTGGATCATATGGTATTTCTATTTTGAGTTTTTTGAGGAACCTCCATACTGCTTTCCACAATGGTTGAACTAATTTGCAATCCACCAGCAATGTAGGAGGGTTCCCCTCTCTCCACATCCTCGCCAACCTTTGTTGTTGTTTGTAAATTCAGGAAATTTAACTTCTAAAAAATACTTCAATCTACATAAATGTTGCCAGTTGTACTAATAATATCCGTTATAGCATTTTTTTCTTTAAGTACAAGATCCAGTCCAGGATCACTATTGCATTTAGTGATATCTCTTTCCTTCCTTTAATGTAGGACAGTTCTTTAGCCTTTCCTGGCACTGGCATATTTTGGGAAGAATATAGGCCAATTTATTACATAGAATGTATTGAGGGTTTTTTGGTTTTTTTTAATTAATTTATTTTTATTTCCAATTTATTTTGGTATCATTCACCTACAGTTACATGTGCAATATTATGGTGATTAAACTACCCCCTTCATCAGGTCCCCCCCACCAACCCCATTACAGTCACTGTCCATCAGCGTAGTGAGATGACATAGAGTCACTACTTGTCTTCTCTGAGTTGTACAGCTCTCCCCGTGCCCCCGCTACCTTACGTCTGCTAATCGTAATACTCCTTTTACCTTCCTGTCCCTTCCTTCCCACCAATCTTCCCCAGTCCCTTTTCCCTTTGGTAACTATTAGTCCATTCTTGGGTTCTGTGAGTCTGCTGCTGTTTTGTTCCTTCAGTTGTTTTCTTTGTTCTTATACCCAATATATGAGTGAAATCATTTGACACTTGTCTTTTTCAGCTTGGCTTATTTTACTGAGCATAATACCCTCTAACTCCATCCATGTTGTTGCAAATGATAGGATTTGTTTTCTTCTAATGGCTGAATAATATTCCATTGTGTATATGTACCACATCTTCTTAATCCATTCATCTGCTGATGGACACTTAGGTTGCTTCCATTTCTTGGCTATTGTAAATAGTGCTGCAATAAACATAGGGGTGCATCTGTCATTTTGAAACTGGGCTGCTGCATTCTTAGGGTAAATTCCTAAGAGTGGGATTCCTGGGTCGAATGGTATTTCTATTTTGAGTTTTTTGAGGAACCTCCATACTGCTTTCCACAATGGTTGAACTAATTTGCATTCCCACCAGCAGTGTAGGAGGGCTCCCTTTTCTCCACATCCTCGCCAACATTAGTTGTTGTTTGTGTTTTGGATGTTGGCCATCCTCACTGGTGTGAGGTGATATCTCATTGTGGTTTTAATCTGCATTTCTCTGATGACCAGCGATGTGGAGCATCTTTTCATGTGCCTGTTGGCCATCTGAATTTCTTCTTTAGAGAAGTATCTATTCATGTCCTCTGCCCATTTCTTAATTGGATTATTTGCTTTTTGTTTGTTAATGTGCGTGAGTTCTTTATGTATTTTGGATGTCAACCCCTTCTCAGATGCATCATTTATGAATATATTTTCCCATACTGTAGGATATCTTTTTGTTCTACTGATGGTGTCCTTTGCTGTACAGAAGCTTTTCAACTTGATATAGTCCCATTTGTTCATTTTTGCTTTTGTTTCCCTTGCCCAGGGGGATATGTTCATGAAGAAGTCGCTCATGTTTATGTCCAAGAGATTTTTGCCTATGTTTTTTTCTAAGAGTTTTATGGTTTCATGACTTACATTCAGGTATTTGATCCACCTTGAGTTTACCTTTGTGTATGGGGCTAGACAGTAGTCCAGTTTCATTCTCTTACATGTAGTTGTCAAGTTTTTCCAACACCAGCTGCTGAAGAGGCTGTCATCTCCCCATTGTATATCCAAGGCTCCTTTATCAAATATTAATTGGCTATAAATGTTTGGGTTAATGTTTGGATTTTCTATTCTGTTCCACTGGTCTGTGGGTCTGTTTTTGTGCCAGTACCAAATTGTCTTGATTACTGTGGCTTTGTAGTAGAGTTTGAAGTCAGGGAGCGTAATTCCCCCTGTTTGATTCCTCCTTCTCAGGATTGCTTTGGCTATTTGGGGTCTTTTCTGGTTCCATATGAATTTTTGAGTTATTTGTTCCAGTTCATTGAAGAAAGCTGTTGGTAGTTTGATAGGGATTGCGTTGAATCTGTAGATTGTTTTAGGTAGTATAGCCATTTTGACAATATTTATTCTTCCTAGCCAAGAGCATGGGATGCATTTCCATTTGTTAGTGTCCTCTTTAATTTCTCTTAAGCATGTCTTGTAGTTTTCAGGATATAGGTCTTTCACTTCCTTGGTTAGGTTTATTTCTAAGTATTTTATTCTTTTTGATGCAATTGGGAATGGAATTGTTTTCCTGTATTCTCTTTCTGATACTTCATCGTTAGTGTATAGGAATGCCATATATTTCTGCACATTAAATTTTTATCCCATAACTTTACTGAATTCAGATATTAGATCTAGTAAATTTGGAGTGGATTCTTTAGAGTTTTTTATGTACAATATCATGTCATCTGCAAACAGAGGCAGTTTGACTTCTTCCTTACCAATCTGGATGTCTTTTATTTCTTTGTGTTGTCTGATTGACAGGGCTAGGACCTCCACAACTGTGTTGAATAGAAGTGAGGAGAGTGGTCATCCTTGTCTTATTCCCAATGTTGGAGAAAAAGCTTTCAGAATCTTGTTGTTAAGTATGATGTCGGCTGTGGGTTTGTCATATATGGCCTTTATTGTGTTGAGGTACTTGCCCTCTTTACCCATTTTGTTGATAGATTCTATCATGAATGGATGTTGAATTTTTTCAAATGCTTTTTTAGCATCTGTGGAGATGATGATTTGATTTTTGTAGTTCTTTTTATTGATGTGGTGTATAATGTTGAAGGATTTCGGAATATTGTACCATCCTTGCGCCTCTGGAATATATCCTACTTGATCATGATGGATGATCTTTTTCGTGTATTTTTGAAATTGGTTTGCTAATATTTTGTTGAGTATTTTTGCATCTATGTTCATCAGGGATATTGGTATTTAATTTTCTTTTTTTGTAGTGTATTTGCCTGGTTTTGGTACTAAAGTTTTGCTGGCTTCATAGAATGAGCTTGGGAGTATTCCCTTCTCTTCTATTTTTTGGGGAACCTTAAGGATAATGGGTATTATGTCTTCTCTAAATGTCTGATAAAATTCAGCGGTGAATCCATCGTGTCGCAGAGTTTTGTTCTTGTGTAGTTTTTTATTACCAATTCAATTTCGTTGCTGGTAATTGGTCTGTTTAGATTTTCTGTTTTTTTCCTTGTTCAGCCTTGGAAGGTTGCATTTTTTTAGAAAGTTATCCTTTTCTCTAGGTTATCCAGTTTGTTAGCATATACATTTTTATTGTATTCTCTACTAATTCCTTGTATTTCTGTGGTGTCTGTAGTGATTTTTCCTTCATTTCTGATTATGTTTATCTGCGTAGATTTTCTTTTTCTCTTAATATGTTTGGCTAGGAGTTTATATATTTTGTTTATTTTCTAAAAGAACCAGCTCTTTTTTCATTAATGTTTTCTATTGTTTTATTCCTCTCAGTTGTATTCATTTCTTTTCTGATCTTTATTATGTCCCTCCTTCTGCTGACTTTGGGCCCCATTTGTTCTTCTTTTTCCATTTTCAATAATTGTGAATTTAGACCATTCATTTGGGATTGTTCTTCCTTCTTTAAATAGGCCTATATTGCTATATACTTCCCTTTTAGTAGTGTCTTTGCTACATCCCACAAAAGTTATGGTGTTGTACTGTTGTTTTCATTTGTCTCCATATATTGCTTGATCTCTGTTTTAATTTGGTCATTCATCCATTGATTTTTTAGGAGCATGTTGTTAAGCATCCATGTGTTTGTGAGCCTTTTTGTTTTCTTATATAATTTATTTCTAGTTATATACCTTTGTGATCTGAGAAGTTGGTTCATATAATCTCAATCTTTTTGAATTTACTGAGGCTCTTTTTGTAGCCTAGTATGTGGTCTATTCTGGAAAATATTCCATGTGCACTTGAGAAGAATGTGTATGCTGGTACTTTTGGGTGTAGGCTTCTGTAGATATGTTAGGTTCATCTGTTCTAATGTGTTGCTCAGTGCCTCTGTGTCCTTACTTATTTTCTTTCTGGTTGATCTGTCATTTGGAGTGAGTCGTGTGTTAAAGTCTCCTAAAAAGAATTCATTGCATTCTATTTCATCCTTAGGTCTGTTAGTGTTTGTTTCACATGTGTAGGTGGTCCTGTGTTAGGTGCATAGATATTTATAATGGTTATACCCTCTTGTTGGACTGACCCCTTTATCATTATGTAATGTCTTATCTCTTGTTACTTCTTTGTTTTGAAGTCTGTTTTCTCTGATACAAGTACCGCAACACGTGCTTTTTTCCCCCTATTGATTTCATGAAATATATTTTTCCATCTTTAGTCTCAGTATGTGTTTGGGTTTGAAGTGAGTCTCTTATAGGTAGCATATATATAGGACTTTTTAAAAATTCATTCTATTACTGTGTCTTTTGATTGGTGTATTCTGTCCATTTACATTTAGGGTGATTATCGATAGGTATGTACTTATTGCCACTGCAGGCTTTGGATTTGTGATTACCAAAAGTTCAAGGGCAGCTGCCTTACTATCTAATAGTCTAACTTAACTCACTTGTTATGCTATTATAAACACAGTCTGATGGTTCTTTATTTCTGTCCCTTCTTTTTCTTCCCCCCCTCCTTGACTGATTTTGTGGGTAGTTGATTTTATTTTGCCTGTAGTTAGTATGGGGTTGGTCTACTTTCTTTGCTCTGTTTTTATTTTCTATGGCGACAGCTATTTAGTCTTCGGTATACTTCCATCTAGAACAGTCTGTAATGTACATTGTAGAGATACTTAGTGTTAGACAAATTTCCTCAAATTTTGCTTATCTAGGAATTGTTTAATCCCCCTTCAAATTTAAGTGATAATCTTGGTGGATACAGTATTCTTGGTTCGAGGCTGTTCTGTTCATAGCATTGACTATATCGTGCCACTCCCTTCTGGCCTGTAAGGTTTCTGCAGAGAAATCTGATGATAGCCTGTTGGGTTTTCCTTTGTATGTGATCTTTTTAGTCTCTCTGGCTGCTTTTAACACTCTGTCCTTGTCTTTGTTCTTTTCCATTTTAATTATTATATGTCTTGCTGTTGTCCTCCTTGGGTCCCTTGTGTTGGGAGATCTGTGGATGTCCATTGTCTGAGAGACTAGTTCCTTCCCAAGTTTTCAGCAATTATTTCTTCAAAAACACTTTCTATCCCTTTTTCTCTCTCTTCTTCCACTGGTATCCCTATAATGCAAATATTGTTCTGTTTCGATTCGTCTAACAGTTCTCTTAACCTTCTTTCATTCCTAGAAATCCTTTTATCTCTCTCTGCCTCAGCTTCTCTGTATTCCTGTTCTCTGATTTCTATTCCATTAACAGTCTCTTAAACCTCATTCATTCTGCTTTTAAATCATTCCATTGTTCGTTTCATTTCTGTTATCTCCCTCTTGACTTCATCCCTTAGCTCTTGAATATTTCTCTGTAGCTCCATCAGCATGCTTATGACTTTTATTTTGAATTCATTTTCAGAAAGACTGGTGATTTCTGTTTCACAAAGCCCTCTCTCTGTTCTTTGAAGGATTTGGACTGAGCAAGGTTCTTCTGCCTTTTCATGACGATGGGAGTGGTTGCCAGCAAGTGGCACCTGTGTCAGCTGGGAGAACAAAGTCCCTTCCTTTTTGCCGGTCGCCTTTTCTTTCTGTGATGTCTGTCCCGGTTAACCACACACACAGGGAGCAGCCTCTGGGTTAATCCCCGAAGCTGCTGTGGGTGGGGCAGGCTTCAAGATGGCCTAGGGCAGTGGTTGGGGTTGCAGGCCAGCAGCGTGTATTCTGCTGCAATAGCAAAGCACCTTTGTGCCTCCCCATCTCCACTCCCGTCACTGCTGTCTGTGCCAGTCACCCGCACTCAGGAAGCAGCCTCTGTCTTAATTTTCTGAGCGGTATGGGGCCTGTCGGCCCTCCGGAATGGCCTGGGGCACTCATGGGGGTCACAGGTGAGCCGCATGTATTCTGCCACGAGAACAGCACCCATTCGTGCTTCCTGGACTCTGTGTCCATCTCCTTTGTCTGTGCCTGTCAACCGTTTTCAGGGATCATCCTCTGGGTTAATACCCTAACCTGCTGGATGGGGTGGCCCTCGGAATGGCCCAAAGTACTGGCGGAGGTTGCAGGCGAGCGGCGCGTGTTCTGCCTCTAGACCAGAGCCTCTTCATGCCTTCCAGACTCTGTCCTTGGCTCCACTGTCTGCGCCTGTCAGTTGCATGCAGGGAGCAGCATCTTGGTTAATCCCCTGAGCTGCCATCTGTGGGATGGCCCTCAGGATGGCCTAGGGCACTGGCAGGGGTCGCAGGCCAGTGGCGCATATTGTGCCGCAAAATCAAAGCCCCTTTGTGCCTCCTGGACTCTACGCTGGTCTCCGTTTTCTGTGTTGGTCAGCAGCACCCAGGGTCTAGCCTCTGGTTCTGGGCCGGTTAGCTGTGCGAAGGGAGAAACCTCTCTGCTAAGCTGTGTGCTTTCTGTCGTCGGGGCAGCTCCCTAGTTGTTCCGCAACAATGGCAGGTCAGCCTGTTTGCTTGCAGTGTCGACATTGGAGAAGGAAGGCAGGCTGCTTATTGCCGCAAGGGTATTCGGAGCTGCATTGTCACCCAGGGGGTTAGAGCACCTGAAGTTACTTATAGTTCCCAGCCTGCTAGGCTCAGTGTGCCAGGATGATTTTTTCCACGTGTTAAACCCTTTTCCCCTTCAGACTTTTAAAGCCCCTGCTTTTCTTTTGTCCCAGGGCTGGCTTTGAGAACCTGTTCGCAATCTCAATCTTTACCTTGCTTTTCTGCTCTTCCAATATCCAGTGCACCTTGCAATGCATATCTGTGCTTCCCGGGGCAGACCACAAGGTCTGGTTATTTAGCAGTCCTGTGCTTCCACTGCCTCCCCACTCTGATTCCCTTCCTCCCATCTCCCGTGAGTTGGGGTGGGGGGGAGTGCTTGAGTGCCGCTGGGTCACGGCTTTGTATCCTACCCTTTTCTGTGAGATGTTGGGCTCTGGCAGATGTAGCCTGGCTCATGTACTGTTATCTCCTGGTCACTCTTTTAGGAATAGTTGTATTCGCTGTATTTTCAAAATATATATGGTTTGGGGAGGAGATTTCCGCCACCCTACTCATGCCGCCATCTTCAGAATGTCTATTTCCCCTTTTAATTCTGTTAGTATTTGTTTCACATATGTAGGTGCTCCTATGCTGGGTGCATAGATATTTATAATTGTTATATCTTCTTGTTGGATTCACCCCTTTATCATTACATAATGTCTTTCTTTCTCTCTTTAGACTTTCTTTGTTTTGAAGTCTATTTTGTCTCATACAAGTTCTGAACTCCTGCTTTTTTCTCCCTATTAGTTACATGAAATATCTTTTTCCATCCCTTCACTTTTAGTCTGTGTATGTCCTTGGATTTAAAGTATGTCTCTTGTAGGCATCATATACATGGATCTTGTTATTTTATTTATTTAGTGACTCTACATCTTTTGATTGGTGCCTTCAGACCGTTTACGTTTAGGGTGATTATCGATTGGTATGTACTTATTGCCATGGCAGGCTTTAGATTCGTGGTTACCAAAGGTTCAAGGTTAACTTCCCCACTATCTAAGAGTCTAAGTTAACTCACTTAGTATGCTATTACAAACACAATCTAAGGGTTCTTTTTTTCTCCTCCTTTTTCTTCCTCCTCCATTCTTTATATATTAGGTATCACATTCTGTAATCTCTGTCTATCCCTTGATTGACTTTAGGGGCAGTTGATTTAATTTTGCATTTGCTTAGTAATTAGCTGTTCTACTCACTTTACTGTGGAATTATTACCTCTGGTGACAGCTCTGAAACCTTAGGAACACTTCCATCTATAGCAGTCCCTCCCAAATACAGAGATGGTTTGTTGGAGGTAAATTCTCTCAGCTTTTGCTTATCTGAAATTGTTTATCCCTCCTTCAAATTTAAATGATAATCTCTCCAGGTAAAGTATTCTTGGTTCAAGGCCCTTCTTCTTCATTGCCTTAAATACATCATGCCACTCCTTTCTGGCCTGTAAGGTTTCTGCTGAGAAGTCTCATGAAAACCTGGCGGGCTTTCCTTTGTATGTGATCTTATTTCTCTCTCTGGCTGCATTTAATAGTCTGTCCTTATCCTTGATCTTTGCCATTTTAATTACTATATGTCTTTGTGTTGTCTTCCTTGGGTCCCTTGTGTTGGGAGATGTAGGCACCTCCATGGCCTGAGAGACTATCTCTTTACCCAGTTTGGGGAAGTTTTCAGCAATTACCTTCTCAAAGACATTTTCTATCCCTTTTTCTCTGTCTTCTTCTTCTGATACTCCTATAATACAAATATTGTTCCGTTTGTATTGGTGACACAGTTTTCTCAATATTCTTTCATTCTTAGAGATCCTCTTTTCTCTCTGTACCTCAGCTTCTTCGTATTCCTGTTCTTTAATTTCTATTTCATTTATCGTCTCCTCCACCGTATTTAGTCTGCTTTTAAAACCTTCCATTGTATGTTTCATTTCTGATATTGTGTTCCATAATGATTGGATCTCTGACCGAAATTCATTCCTGAGTTCTTGAATATTTTTCTGTACCTCCATGAGCATGTTTATGATTTTTATTTTGAAATCTCTTTGAGGAAGATTCATGAGGTCGATTTCATTTGACTCTGGTGTTTGTATGATTTCGCTTTGAACCAGGTTCCTTTAACGTTTCACATTTGCATATAGCGCCCTCTAGAGCCCAGAAGCTCTGCTCTCTGGAGCTGCTCAACCCCTGGAACAAGGTCAGTGTTGCAGGGGAGCAGTGTTGGTGCCTGGGGCGAGGAAAGAGCTGTTTCCTGCTTCCGAGCTGTTATGCCTGTCTCCACTGCCAGAACCTGTGGGCGAGCACACAGGTATAAGCCTCTATGCTTTGCGTGTGTAGCTGGTGTAGGCTGGCTTCGCTCTGGCTGCCTAATACTAGGCAGTGTTTGCTGGTTTGCGAGCTAGGTGCAGGTTGTCCGAGAGGAAGGCGCAAGAGGCTTTGTATCATGGCAGCGGTCCTTTGAGCTGGGTAGCCAGCCAGGGGGCTGGAGCGCCTGAAGATTGTGAAAGTTCCCAACCTACTTGACAGAGTGCACCCAGACATTTTTGTCTACCTGTCCTTTCTCCTGAGCAGTAAGCTGTCTACCATCCTTGCCCCGTTAGTAGCCCTCATACTCTTAGGAAGTCTCTCAGAGTACCCGCTTTTCTTTTGTCCCATAGCAGCTGGATATGGATCCCTATTTTCAACAAGTGTCTGGAATCTCAGTCTCTCCAGGTATTCTGCCTGTCTTTGCTTTCCAACCCCCCTAATCACCAGAGCACAGTGTAATATAGGTTTGTGCTCACAGAGCAGATCTCCAGAGCTAGGTGTTCAGCAGTCCCTGTCCTCTACTCCCTCTCTGCTACGTTTCTCTTCCTCCCATCTGTGACCAGGGTTGGGGGAAGGGCTTGGGTCCTGATGGGACACAGCTTTGATCCATTACCCTGTTCTGTGAGGTTTATTCTTTTCTCCGGGTATTTGTAGTCTGATCAGCCCTCTTACCTGTTGCTCTTTCAGGATTAGTTGTATTGGTTATATTTTCGTATTATATGCAGTTTTAGGAGGAAGCCTTATCTCACCTCTCACACCACCATCTTTAATCTCCGGGTATCTGTCTCTTTAACTTTGTAGGGAAACTGCCCAACTTTTTTTTTGTTCTATCAGGAATATATGAGAATTCTAAATAGCCCACTGTTGTAAATGTTTGGGATTGTCAGCCTTTTTCATTTTAGCCATTCAAAATGAATGGATCTTTAGTTTTAATTTTTGTATTTTAATTTTTATTTCTCTAATGACAAACATGTTGACATCTTTCCCTGTCCTTATTGGCTATCTATTCATCTATATCTGTCTATCCAGTATATATTTGCATGTGTTATATATACTTATATATGTAACATTAATGTTTTGCCTATATTTTAATTGGTGTCTTTTTATTAGTGATTTGATATTTTTTGGTCTCTTTATATTCCGCCTACAATATCTTTGCCAGATATATGTGTGGTTTATATTTTCTCACAGTCTGTAGCTTGCCATTTAATCTTTTTAGGTCATCCTTTGTTGATCAGAAATTTTTAATTTTTTAAGTTAACAAAGTTTTCTTATATGGTAGTGCTTATTATATTGTCACCGAGATGTCTCTTCCTACTTTGGTATCACAAATGTGGTCTTCTTTGTTTTGTTCTGGGCCTTTATAGTTTTACGTTTTATGTTTTGATATATGATTCTTCTCAAATTAATTTTTGCACAAAGGGTAAGATAAGAGTTTTAGGTTCAGTTTTATTTCTAGGTTCAGTTTTATTTCATACTTATATCTAGTTATTCCAGTATTATTTGTTCAAAGTGTATTCTTTCCTATAAATTACCTTGGCACCCTTGCAAAAAAGCAATTGCCCATATTCTGTGTATAAATCTATTTTTCATTGGTTTCCTTTTGCTATATATCTCTTTTTGTATTGTTATCCATTTCCATTTTCACTTAGATTGTAGCTTTCCTAGGCTCAAGTTTTGTTTAGGATTCTCATTTTCACTGTCCACTTTGTGTAGATCTAAGAACTTATTCTTATTGTTGTTAGCTATTAAGTCTCAAGGTTTCCTGTTGGTGGTGTCTGCAGACATCTTCACTGTGGCCTATGGCTTTATCACTCCTGTCACTGTCGGTTTGACTTTCTCTTTTGTTTCTGGCTATTGTAAATTTTTCTTACTTTTCTTTAGGCTAGCTCTGCATTTTGAAAGATAGTATTTTCTCTAATTTAGCATTTCTAAGTATGTGCAATGGGAAGGATTTTTAGACTATCTAAATCACCATAGTAGTGGGAGCAGAAACCTTACTTTTAAATCGCCATTCATTTGGGATATTCTTTATGATTATTGAATACCTTTATTGTAAAATTACATCTTTCCTTTTACATTCTGAATTTAATCGTATTAAGCTCACTTTCATTCATTGACATTAGAGCTATATTTTGTCTTAATTCTGTCATCATACTCTTGGACATCACAGTATTGTATGGTTTGTGTTCCTAAAAACACATTATATAATCACCATATGATCCATTAAATACATTACTGTACCATCCAAGTTTTCTTTGTATATAGTATGTGCTTTTAGTAATTCGAAAGGTTTGGGATTTGAATCCATTAGTATTCTTTATAATGATAGCTTTGTATATTTTGTTCTCTATTTTATTAGGCAGTGTTTTCTTATGCTTAATTATATGCATTGACATTTTGTATATTGCCTTTTTCTCCCTTTCCTCTTTTCTCAGGACATCATATTAATTAAATAATTTTTCTCGATGTTCACCTTTGTATTTTTAGAAATATTGTAATTTTTTTTCCTATTCAATACTTGGAAGTATTTTACAGCTAAGTAGTTTCATTGCTTTTCTTCAATGCTATTTTTTATTAAGGTATCATTGCTATACTATATTATGAAGATTTCACGTGAACAACATAGTGATTACAACTTTCACCCATCAAGTCTGCCACCCACACCCCATTGCAGTCACTGTCCATCAGTGTATTAATCATCATGCTATAGAGTCACTACTTTTTCCATTAATCATCATGGTATACAGTCACTACCTTTCTTCTACATGCTATACTGCCTTCCACATGACCCACCTACATTATGTATACTAATTATAATGCTACTTAATACCCTTCTCCCTCCCTCCCCGTATACCAACCCTCAGCATTACACTTTTGTAACCACTTGTCCCTTCATGGAGTCTGTGAGTCTGCTGCTGTTTTGTTCCTTCAGTTTTGCTTCATTGTTATACTCCCTAAATGAGTGAAATCATTCAGTACTTCTCTTTCTCTGCCTGGCTTACTCCATGAGTATATTAACCTCTAGTTCCATCCATGTTGTTGCATATAGTACTATTTGTTTCCTTCTTATGGCAGAATAATATTCCATTGTATATATGTAACACATCTTCTTTATCCATTCATCTGCTGATGGTCCCTTAAGTTGCTTCCATATCTTGACTATTATGAATAGTGCTGTGATAAACATCAGGGTGCATGTGTCTTTTTGAATTAGGAATGTTGTTTTCTTCATGAAAATTCCTAGGAGTGGAATTCCTGGGTCAAATGGTATTTCAATTGTTAGGTTTTTGAGGAACATCCATATTGATTTTCACAATGGTTAAACTAATTTACATTCCCAGCAACAGTGTAGGAGGGCTCCCCTTTCTCCACATGCTCGCCAACATTTGTTGTTCCTTGTCTTTTGGATGTTGGCCATCCTAACTGGTGTGAGATGATATCTCATTGTGGTTTTAATTTGCATTTCTATGATGATTAGCAATGTGGAGCATCTTTTCATGTGCGTGTTGGCCTTCTGAATTTCTTCGCTGGAGAAGTGTCTGTTCAGCTTCTCTGCCCACTTTTTAATGGCTTATTTGCTTTCTGTTTGTTGAGGTGCGTGAGCTCTTTATATAATTTGGGTGTCAATCCTTTATCAGATGTCATTTATCAATATATTCTCCCATACTGTAGGATGCCTTTTTGTTCTACTGTGGTGTCCTTTGCTGTACAGAAGCGTTTTAGTTTGATGTCATCCCATTTGTTCATTTTTGCTTTTGTTTCCTTTGCCCAAGGAGATTTTTTCCTCGTTCAGAAAAAATTTTCTCATGTTTATATTCAAGAGGTTTTTGCCTCTGTTTTCTTCCAAGAGTTTTGTGGTTTCATGACTTACATTCAGGTCTTTGATCCATTTCGAGTTTAATTTTGTGTATGGAGTTAGACAATAATCTAGGTTCATTCTCTTACATGTAGCTGTCCAGTTTGCCAGTATCACTTATTGAAGAGGCTGTCATTTTCCCATTGTATATGCATGACTTCTTTATTGTATTTTAATTGGCCATATATGTTTGGCTTTATATCAGGGCTCTCTATTCTGTTCCATTGATCTATGGGTTGTTCTTGTGCCAGTACGTAATTGTTTTGATTACTGTGGCTTTGGAGTAGAGCTTGAAATTGGGGAGCATAACACCCCCAACTTTATTCTTCTCAGGATTGCTTTGGCTATTCGGCCTCTTTTCTGGTTCCATATGATTTTAGAACTATTTGTTCTAGTTCATTGAAGAATTTTGTCAGTATTTTGATAGAGATTGCATTGAATCTGTAGATTGATTTAAACAGGATGGCCATTTTGACAATATTAATTCTTCCTATCCATGAACATGGGGTATATTTCCACTTAATGGTGTCTTCTTTCATTTCCTTATGAGTGTCTTGTAGTTTTCAGGGTATAATTCTTTCACCTCCTTAGTTAGGTTGATTCCTAGGTATTTTATTTTTGATGCAATTGTAATTGGAATTGTTTTCCTGATTTCTCTTTCTGCTAGTTCATCAGTAGTATATAGGAATGCAATAGATTTCTGTGTATTAGTTTTGTATCTTGTGACTTTGCTGAATTCAGTTATTCTAGGAGTTTTGGAATGGATTCTTTAGGGTTTTTTATGTGCAATATCATGTCATCTGTAAACAGTGACAGTTTTACTTCTACCTTACCAATCTGGATGCCTTTTATTTTATCTTTGTGTTGTCTGATTGCCATGGCTAGGACCTCCAGTACTATGTTGAATAAAAGTGGTGAGACTTGGCATCCTTGTCTTGTTCCCAATCTTAGAGGATTAAGTATGATGTTGGCTGTGGTTTTGCCAATATGGCCTTTATTATGTTGAGGTACTTGCCCTCTATACCCATTTTGTTGAGTTTTTTAGCATGAATGGATGTTGAAGTTTGTCAAATGCTTTTTCAGCATCTATGGAGATGATCATGATATTTATGCTCCTTTTTTGTTGATGTGGTGGGTGATGTTGATGGATTTTTGAATATTGTACCATCCTTGCATCCCTGGAATAAATCCTACTTGATCATGATGGATGATCTTTTTGATGTATTTTTGAAATCATTTGCTAATATTTTGTTAAGTATTTCTGTTAATATGTTCATCAGGGATATTGGTCTGTAATTTTCTTTTTTTTGTGGTGTCTTTGCCTGGTTTTGGTGTTAGAGTTATGCTGGTCCATAGGATGAGTTTGGAAATATTCCCACCTCTTCTACTTTTTGGAAAACTTTAAGGAGGAAGGGTATTAGGTCTTTTCTAAATGTTTGATAAAATTCTACTGTGAAGCCATCTGGTCTAGGGATTTTGTTCTTATTTAGTTTTTTAATTACCTGTTCAATATCATTGCTAGTAATTGGTCTGTTCAGATTTTCTGTTTCTTCCTGAGTCAGTTATGGATAGTTTTATTTTTCTGAAAAGTTGTCCATTTCATCTAGGTTATCCAGTTTTTTCACATATAGATTTTCATAGTATTCTCTAATAATTCTTTGTATTTCTGTGGTGTCCATAGTGATTTTTCCTTTCTCATTTCTGATTCTATTTATGTGTGTACACTCCCTTTTTTTCTTAATTATTTGTTTATTTTCTCAAAGAATCAGCTCTTGGTTTTACTGATTCTTTCTATTGTTTTATTCTTTTCAATTTTACTTATTTCTGCCCTGAACTTTATGTCCCTCTTTCTACTGACTTTGAGCCTCTTTTGTTCTTCTTTTTCTAGTTTCATTAATTGTGAGTTTTGTCTATTCATATGGGATTGTTCTTCTTTCCTGTGTTAAGCCTGTATTGCAATATACTTCCCTCTCAGCGTGTACTTCGCTGTGTCCCATAGTTTTTGTGCTGTTGAGTTATTATTGTCATTTGTCTCCATATATTGCTTGATCTCTGTTTTTATTTGGTCATTGATTCATTGATTATTTAGGAGCATGTTGTTAAGCCACCACATCTTTGTGGGCTTTTTTATTTGCTTTGCATAATTTATTTCTAGTTCCATGCCCTTGTGGTCTGAGAAGCTGGTTGGTACAATATCAGTTCTTCTGAATTTACTGAGGCTTTTTTTGTGGCATAATTTATGATCTATTCTTGAAAATATTCAATGTGCACTTGAGAAGAGTGTGTATCCTGCTGCTTTTGGGTGGAGTGTTCTTTAGATGTCCATTAGGTCCATCTATTCTAATATGTTGTTCAGTGCCTTTGTCTCCTTCCTTATTTTCTGTCTGGTTGATCTGTCCTTTGGAGTGAGTGGTGTGTTGAAGTCTTCTAAAATGAGTGCATTGTATTCTATATCCCACTTCAATTTTGTTAGTTCTTGTTTCACAAATTTAGGTGCTCCTGGGTTGGGTGCATGGGTATTTATAATGGTTTTATCCTCTTGTTGGACTGATCACTCTTCATCATTATGTAATGTTTTTCTTTGTCTCTTGTTACTTTCTTTGTTTTGAAGTGTGTTTTGTCATATGCAAGTACCTCAACTCCTGCTTTTTCTTCCTATTATTTGCATGAAATATCTCTCTCAATCCCTTCACTTTTAGTCTGTGTATGTCTTGAAGTGAGTCTTTTGTAGGCAGCATATACATGAGTCTTCTTTTTTATTCATTCAGTAACTCTATGTCTTTTGAATGGTGCATTCTGTCCATTTCCATAATTATTGATAGCTATGTACTTATTGCCATTGCAGGCTTTAGATTTGTGGTTAGCAAAGGTTCAAGGGAAGTTCTTTACTATCTAACAGTCTTAATTAACTTACTTTGTATCCTGTTTTGATTACAGTCTAAAGGTTTTTTTTTCTTCTTTTACTTCCTCCTCCACTCTTTACATATTAGTTGCAGTATTCTGTACTCTTTGTGTATTCCTTGACTGACTTCCTAGGCAGTTGATTTAATTTTCCCTTTGTTTAGAAATTAATTGATCTACTTCCTTTATTGTGGTTTTATTTCTTGGTGGCAGCTGTTTAGCCTTAGGAGGCATTCCATCTAGAACCGTTCCTCCACAATACACTCTAGAGATGTTTTGTTGGAGGTAAATTCCCTCACCTTTTGCTTGTGTGGAAATTGTTTAATTCCTATTTCAAATTTAAATGATAATCTTGCTGGGTAGAGTAGTCTTGGTTTGAGGGCCTTCTTTTTCATTGCATTAAATATATCATTCCATTCCCTTCTGGGCTGTAAGGTTTCTGTTGAGAACTTTTATGATAGCCTGATTGGCTTTTCTTTGTACGTGATCTTTTTTCTCTCTGGCTTCTTTTAATACTTTGTCCTTGTCCTTGTTCTTTGCCATTTCAATTAATGTTTTGGTGTTGTCTTCCTTGAGTCCCTTGTTTTGGGAGCTCTGTGCACCTCCATGGCCTGACAGGCTATTTCCTTGCCAAGATTGGGGAAAATTTCAGCAATTATTTCCTAAAAGACACTTTCTATCCCTTTTTTCTCTCTTTTTCTCCTGGTACCCTTATAATGCGGGTATTGTTCCATTTGCATTGGTTTCAGAGTTGTCTTATTATTCTTTCATTCTAGAGATCCTTTTTTCTCTCTGTGCCTTAGCTTCTTTGTATTTTTGTTCTCTTATTTCTATTCCATTTACTGTCCCCTCTACCTCTTCTAGTCTGCTTTTAAATCCTTCCATTGTATGTTTTATTTTGGATAGTGTATTTTTCAAAGTTTCTATCTCTCTTGAATTCCTCCCTGAGGGCTTGACCATTTTTCTCTAATTCAATGAGCATGTTTATGATTTTTATTTTGGAATCATTATCAGGAAGATTTGGTCATTTCAGTTTCACTTGGCCCTCTTTCTGGTGTTTGTGGGATTTTGTTTTATACCAGGTTGTTTTGCCATTTCATATTTGTAATGAATAAATGGAATAATAGTTTTGTGTAGGTAGCACCCTCTAGTGCCCAGAACCTCTACTCTCTGGAGCTGCCCAGCACCTGGAGTGACGGCAGGGGTTGCAGGCGAGCAACTCTCGTGCCTGCTGGAAGGAAAGGGCTCCTTCTTGCTTCCCGGCTGCAGTGCCTGCCTCCACTACCAGGGCCAGTGGGTCGAGCACTCAGGGAGGAACCTCTGCATTTTGCCCCTGTAGCTGCTGTAGGCAGAGCCACCCTCTGCCTGGTCTTGTGCAACAAGAGGGGTAGCATATTTGCGAATTGTTGTTGGCTGGGAGGAGGTTGTGGCAGGGAGCGTATCATGCTGGGCTGCCTAGGCAGGCATCGACAGCCAGGGAGATGGAATGCCTGAAGCTCCTGAAAGTTCCCAACTTTCTGGGCTGAGTGTGCTGGAATTATTTTGTCTACCTGTCCTCCTTCTTGAGCAGCAGTCTTCATGTAAACCTTGCCCCTTTAGCAGCCCTCTCGCTATTACGAAGTCTTTCAAAATGCCCTTGTTTCTTTTGTCCCGGGGCAGCTGGTTGTGGGTACCTATTCTCCACAAGTGGCTGGATTCTCAGTCTCTCTGAATATTCTGCCTTGTCTTTGGTTTCCAAGCCCTCTAATCTCCAGAGGACCATGTAATGTGGGTTTATGCTCCTGGAGCATATATCCTGGGGTGAGTGTTTAACAGTCCTTGACTTCTACTCCCTCCTTGCTCCGTTTCTCTTCCTCCTGCCTATGAGCTGTGGTGGGGCAAGGGTTTGGTTCCCACTGGATTGTGGCTTTGTTGCTTTACCCTTTTCTGCGAGGTCTTCTCTTTTCCCCAGATGTAGCCAGTGTATAGCAGTCTTGGGTCAGTCTTGCAGAATTAGGTGTATTTGCTGTTTTTTCATGTTGTATATGAATGAGAAGACATTTCTGTCTCACCTCTCATGGTACCATTTTTTTTTTCTCCAGCTCCTGTCCATGTTTTATTTTTTGGTTGAGCTTATCCTCTCAAAGTTCTTTCTAAAAGAGCTAGGGAAGTTAGTTACCCAATTTTTGCATTTTTAAAACATTTTCATTGAGTTTATACTAAATGAAAAATTCGCTGGGTACGAAATTTCTCAGTCTCACTTTTCTTACTGATTTTGTAGGCATTGCTCCACTGTTTGCTGTAGACAAGTCTGAGGACTGTCTTTGTTTTTTTGTTTTTCTCCTTAGAGATGATTTTTTTGTCTCACTGCCAATTTTGGCAATCCACTGGCAGAATTTGTGTTGGTGTTGATGCTTGTATGTCGCGTTCCTCAATATGCTGTCTAGATTGCATTTTTCTTTTGTTTTGGAAGCTTTTCTTGAATTATATTAAGAATAGTTTTTCAGTTCTTTTATTTTGGTTTTCATCTTTGACGACACCAGGTATGCTTATATGTTTATTGATTGGTCTTGGCCTCTTATCTGTATCATTTTTATTTTCTGTCTTTTTCTTTGTTTAATTTATTTTTTCTCTAAAATTCTCTTGGTCTTTCTTCATTCTCTTTGAAAGTTTAATTTCACCACTTCCCTAAGTATACTTCCCTACATTTTCAGCAGTGCCTATTCTCTCCTGCTTCCATTTGATCTTCTTTTCTGTGGTATTTATATTTTGCTTACTTCTCTGACGTTTCAGTTCACATTTTATTTCTTCTTGTTTCTTGCCACAGCTTCCCTGAGTTACTGTATCTCTGCTTTGTGTTTCTTGTGTCGTAGAGGTGATTGCTTCTTTAAGTTTAAACTTGTGGCAAAATGTTTTGACTGTGATTTTCATCTGCTTCATGGATACTTTTTTCTTATGTGTTTTTTTTCACTTGATTTCCTTTTTTCTTTCCTCTTTTGTATTTGTAGCATTGATTTATTTTTTAATTAGTACTCATCATTCAGTGAGTAACATTTTTACCACAGCTATTACTTGGAAAAGATCATCTCATAGAGGGCTCGCATAATATTCTAGACTAACTCCTATTTTATGATAGTATTTTTTGTATATAATTTATTTCTTTTGATTGCATTTCCTAAGTCAAAAGAAATCAACATAGTTGGGTAACAGTGCAGTTTTTCACTCGTGCCCTGGCTTCACTCTGCTTCTCTCACTTGGGCTTTGTCATTGATCTTTGCCCTCTTTGCTTCCCCTGCAGCCAGACTAGTCCTGCAGAAACTCTCCTGCCAGTCTATCTATCCTCGTGTTGATGCAAAGATTATTGCCTTTGCAACAAAAATGCCCCCCTCACATTGGAACCCTCTGCTGGTTTGTTTTGTTCCCATGAGATGTGTAGTACAAAGGATATTCTCCTTCAGTTGTTGTTTTTAATATTTAATACTTTTGGAAGCCCATCCTCTTGTTTTGTCTAATTTTCAAACATGGTAAATAACCATTTGTTAAAATTTTGAATCAGTGCTCCACCAAGTTCAGTGTTATATACATTGCTTAGGTATTTATTAAATGCTTATTTTTATATACATATATTTTTATCTGGCTATGTGAACCTGTAGATATACATGTTAAAAATAGTTGACAAACTTACTAATATATGAAAGTTTTAATATATAGTTGTATAACATGTAGTTGCTATGTGTCATTACCTACTCACATCGAAATTTAAGAAGCCTTTTGCTGAACAAATTATTAGGTAAGCATATACACTGTTATTGTTACTTTCATTATTAATACTCTTTGAATAGATAGTGTTCGGAAATAAACTGTATTTCATTTCTTGTATAAATCCTGACAGAAAAGTTTCTTTTAATTATCTGTCTTCATGGAGAAAAGAAGGCTTTGTGGTATTTAAGGCTTGTGTACAAAGTATAGATGATTTTCTAGTAATTTCTATTCTTTAAAGGTAACTTGATGGCAACCTAATTTTTTTAATTGTTTTTTTTTCTCTCCTAAAATTGAATAGCTTTCTGTAATATTACCCATTTAGATATACTGCTTTTATAGTGTTAAAGTCCTTACTTGTTTGGCTGACTATAGATTGAATTTTTGTATTAGTGAACAAAAACATTGAAACACATGTGGTTTTGCTACAAGATTCTTTGTTATTTTAATATCAGTGTATAAACCACCATGTTTGTCATCTCAACTTAATAAGATGACAACAGTTAGGTGAAAGTATGAATGAAACTTGAAATATAAGTATAAAAATGCTAGGAGAAATGAGTTACAAAAATTTATTTACTAATATAATTTAGCCTGAATCATGTAACTCATGAGAAACCGAATCTTGGCATTCTAAGTAGTGTTAGTATGAGTTATAGAATAATATTGTTTTGCCTCCTCCCCAAGCAGGAGGACCCTATAAGGGTATCTAGAGAAAGACTTGGCTGTGTCAAGAAGCATTATTAATGCGTACATCATTAGATATGCTTTTTGACAAGAGAAAAAAAAGCAAAAATAAACAAGTAGGTCTACATCAAAGTAAAATGCTTCTGAACAGCAAAGACAACAACCAACAAAATGGAAAGGCAACCTACCAAGTGTGAGAAAATATTTGCAAGCCATATGTCCATTAAGGGATTAAAATCCAAACTATATAAGGAACTCATACAACTCCAACAGGAGCTAAAAACAAGTAATTCCATTAAAAAATGGGCAAAGGCCCTAAATAGATGTTTTCCGAAAGAAGACACAGATGTCCAACAGGTTCATTAAAAAGTGCTCAACATCATTAATCATCAGGGAAATGAAATAAAAATTACAGTGAGATATTATGTCACATACAGTAGAAAGGCTGTTATCAAAAAGACAAGAAATAGGAGGAGGGGCTCAAAATGGCGGTGTGAGTAGGGTGGCGGAAATCTCCTCCCCAAACCATATATATTTTTGAAAATGCAACAAATACAACTACTCTTAAAAGAGAGAACAGAAGATACAGTACAACACCCAGGCTACATCTACATCGGCAAGAACTCAACTTCTCACGAAAAGGGTAAGATACAAAGCCGTGACCTGGTGGGACCCGAGCACTCCCCCAACCCCAGCTCACTGGTGGGAGGAAAAGAGTCAGAGTGGGGAGGGAGTGGAAGCACAGGACTGCTAAACAACCAGCCCTAGTAATGTGCATGGGAAGCACAGACACATATTACATGGTGTGCAGGATATTAGAGAACTGGAAAAGTAAAATCCAAGACAGAGACTGTGAATGGGTCCCCACAGCCAAGTCCCCTGGGACAAAAGAAAAGTGGGCACTTTTTAAAAGTCTTAAAGGGCCAATGGCTTATTAGCTGGACAAAATCGTCATTGATTCTATAGCATCTTACTACGCTGATTGACAGTGACTGTAATGGGTTGTGTGTTGGGGACTTGATCATGGTGGGAGTCTAGTAAACATAATGTTGCTCATGTTATTGTAGATTAATGATACCAAAAAAAGTGCAGCATCTTAAAAATTAAAAAAAAAAAGACAAGAAATAAATGCTATTGAAGATGTGGAGAAAGGGAACCCATGTGCATTCTTGGGAATGTAAATTTGTACAGCTGTTATGGAAAACAGATCCAGTAATCTCACTTCTGGGTATATATCTGAAGGAAATGAAATCCCTCTCTTCAAGAGATATCTGAACTTCTGTTCATTTCAGCATTATTCACAGTTTCCAAGATGTGAAAACAAGTGTCCATTGATGGCTTAATGGATGAAGAAAATATGCTGTGCACACATACACACATCCAGTATTTTTCAGGTATAAAAAAAAGGAAATTCTATCATTTGCGACAACATAGATGAACTTTGATGTCATTATGTTAAATGAGCTAAGTCAGGCAGAGAAGGATAAACACTGTAGGATCTCACTGAACTCATAGAAACAGAGTAGGTTAGTGGTTGTTAGGCTGGGGTGTGGGAGAAATGGGGAGATAATGACAGAGGATACAAACATTTGGTTATGGGATAAATAACTTGTGGGGATCAAATGTACAATGTAGTGACTAGTTAACAGTACTGTACTGTATACTTGAAGGTTGTTAAGAGAGTAGATTTTAAATATTCTTACCACACACAGGAAAATGGTAACTATATATGGTAATGGATATGTTAACTGACCTTCTTGGGGTAATCATTTCAAAATACTTAATATCAAATCATCACATCATACACCTTAAACTTACACAACATATGTCAGTTGTAGCTAAAAGCTGGAAAAAGTAGGTATGCATTTTAATATATATAATCTGAACTTAATATTCTGTCTTTTTATACTACTTCATTAGTCAGTTCTGGCTTAATAGAATTTTACTTATAAGGTTCAATTTAAGATTTCATAAGGTTCATTAAGATTTTAATGAACAACTATAAGGAGATGTGGGTGAGTTTAAGAGAGCCAGCCTTTAGTTTGAACCACCAAGAAATCAGCAATAAATAATAGCCAGTCATGACCACTCCTAGGTCTGCGAGGACAAAAGGAGAAAATAGTGTAATGGGAGCCTGTTGAGAATGGTATCCAAGAAGGAGGGCCATAGACAGGGCCTGCTATTCTGGAGGGAGCCAGCCACTACCAGACCTTCCTCCTCCAACTCCATAATCTCTTCCCACTCCGTGATCTCCAGCTGGTACCCCACTGATCAAATTCTGTTTGAAGATACCTGGCAAGGGAATAATCTGTAAGAGGGAGCAAATAGAGAATAATCAGTACAACTACTTGGACTTTGGAAAAGTCCTCCCAGAAAATTCAAATGGAATGTGATGTTCTGCCTTTTAATTACCTTTTGCCTGTGAAATTCCATTTTGCGTAATTTTCATTTACGTAACCATCCATCCATCTCTTTCTTTCTTTACATATGCACACACTTATATGTATATATGTAAATACATATACACACATACTTCACAGCTAAAATAAAAATTAACACTAAATGTAAAATAACCACTAATTAAAGACAGTGATGATTTATAAACAGATATGATGGTAAGAGTTTAGAACAGTAGAAGAAATTTAAGTCATAAGAAATAGGGAGAGCCAAATATTTCTTAGATTATCAGGTTATCTCTCAACTGAGTTTACCCAACTCTCTCAACATGGTTACCCAAATTTTTATAATAGAAAGAAAGTTGCAAAGAAAGTTGTACTGTACTGTCCTTTATTTTAACCAAACATTTTCATTATGGAAATTTCCAAATGTATTCAAAACATAGATAATAGTCTATCAGAGAGATTAGTATAAGTAATGTTTGCAGTTATGACCTAGCTTTCATAATTATGAACATTCTGTCAGTTATTGGTTGTTCTGTTCTGTGCTCCCTATTCTCAGACATGCTTTTCTTTCCCTGGGATATTTTAAATTCAACAAATTATATTTATACTTTACTTATAAACTCCTCAGTTTTAATCTCTAACAAATAAGGATTTTTAAAAATTATCACAATGTCATTATCACAGCCAAGAAATTAAAAGTAATTAAGTCCTCATTATATCTACTCTGGCCCATATTAAAATTTCCCTACTTGTCTCAAAGTGTCTTTTTGTGCTGTTGGTTTTCTTGAATCAGATCCAAACAGGTCATATGTTACATTTCATTGGCTTTTTAACTTTTAGATCAGCACATTTATAGGAATATTATTTTATTTGCAGATTTGCCTTATTAAAAACCTTTAATTTTTTCCTTGGTTGAGCTGCAATTGATGTTTAATATAAGGGGACATTCTATGATGAATTTAAATATCCACTAGCACTTTGTATTTGTTCATGTAGGCTCAAAATAACCTAATGGAATAAAGTAATATTTTAATGCCTGGACTTCCCAGAAATACCTATGTAGGACCTATATGGTGCTTTGCACTTAGTAACACTGGTGTGGAGCAAAAGGAGCATGTGCTTTGGCCATCGCTGATGTCATACTCTGTCTTTTCCACCCATTCTACCATTGCAATCTTGTGCATATTCTTAAAACCCTCTGTCAAACTGGGATGATAACATGATGCCCAGTTCAAAAGAGAAACTAAAAGTGTCAGGTGTAATTATTGTGAATTAGTTATTTAAATATTTATGTTATGAGTAGGTGAATTATCTCTGAAAATCTCAGGCTTTCAGAATAACTGAGACAGAGAAGTAGATGGAAGGCAGAAAGACCATACTCGCTAGCAGTAAAGACAAAGTAACTGAGACCCCAAAGTTAAGTGAACACTTCGTGTGTAAATATAGACTCGAAGGTTAGACCTGATCAGACTGTTGTATTTGGAGGAAGAGCAGATTTTTACCAGTAACAAGTCTTTTTTACTGAGAAACTAGATTTGGGGGAATAGTGAAAAAATTTGAAGAATTTTACATTGATCAATAGTTAACTGTTTCTGGCAGCATCAAACTGGTCACTGGGAGAGTGGAATGGTTGATTCCATCATTAGAAAGGGAAGAAACCAACAAATGAGGTGCAAAGTACACAGCTCTTTGGGTAGAAGAAAAATGCCTCTGTTCCTATCTGCTCATGAAGGCATAAACAGGTGTTCAGTATCCTGCTCTAAGACCCAGGGTGCAAATGGAGTGTGTTGGTTGAATGTGTTGGGACCAGGTCACACACTTTGAGTAGCATCTCAGTTCTGTGTCTCTGATACTTCACTGGCATATATGTATATCACCCCTGACCCTTCCCCCCCACACAATTTTTTTTTAAAGATTTCTACATTAGAATAAATAACTTCTGACACTTAAATATTTAACCTTTAGCTTCTCATGGTAACTGAACCACAGATATTGTTGAAAATATTTCAATATACATTCTTTTGTAAGAGGAGATTCAGGGCTAGAGGTGGGGTGAGTCAAATGTGGAAGAATCCAGTGAATTCACATCTTTACTCAAAGTGTAATAAATCTGATTGTTCTTAACTTTAGTGCCATTAATTATTTTCTGTATTTGTCTGTCAGGCAAGGTAAGGTTCCTTAGTAAAGGGGAATGTTTTTGTTTTGGGAGCTGTGGAATGAAAAAGGTATTATCTACTGCTCTGGGCCACACTGCCATCTGGGGGCGAACAAGAGAGACTGTCATAGTGTTGCCCTCAGAAATCTTTGACATTGACCTTGGTTTTATTAAGACAAATACCAAGATACCATTATATGTAGATACCAAAGTAGTGTTGGCTTACCTACTGGTATGGCATGCTACAATATCATAAAAACATGTCAAATTTCATGTGATACTACCATGTTACCACTTTTGCTATCTTTACTTTTCCCCTATATTTTAGAATATTCCTGACTATCTTGAGAGAAAGTTAATGTACATTTCTTGGGCCCTTTTGTATGGATACTACTACTTAGTACTTATAAAGACTATTATGTGGGTACTAGTAATTGCTTCCCATTTTCATCATAAAATTGATTAGTGAATGTTTTTTTCCTAGTCCCAAAATTTTGAACATATATATAAACATTTTTATACTGTTGATACATAGGCATTTTATTTATTCTAGCTTTTTAAATGGAAGGTTATTTCTGTTATAAGTATAATGCCTTTAAATTATTTGACACTTTAAAAATGTGTAACTGAAAAACAAAAATTGTATGATTCCACTTATACAGAGTTATCTAAAAAGGTCAAATTAACAGTTTCAGCTTGGGATAGTGAAAAGTTGGGGAGATAGTGGTATTAGTTACATGACACTATGACTGTACTTAATGCTACTGAATTGTATACTTAAAAGTATTTAAAATGGTAAATTTTATGTTATGTATATTTTACCACAAAAAAGTATTACTGTATTAGTAGTTATTGAATGGTACACATTCTTAGGTCATAGGAATGAGTAGGAATGTTAATTTAATTTTAGAAAGCACATATTATGTTCTAGAAGCTTTACATATATAAGGCTACAACCCTATTAAGTCTGTATTTATTACTAGCTTTGTTTTATTTTTTAAGAAACTAATGCTCAAAGAGGTTAGATTATAGCTAATTTATCACCAGTAAGCTTACTATTTGCTCAGCTCTCATGATAGTTTGTCTGAAGTATAAGACTTGTAAGCTAATAAAGACAGCTGAGATTTGGACCAATTTCTGCTTGACTCTGAGGTTGGTGCTTTTCCTATTCTACCACTCTGACTTCCATGAGAATATTGCAGCTTCATGTTACAGTGAAATGCTGACATGGCATTCTGTTACACTGTAGATACTAAAATGTTATGGTTCAAGGTGGAAAACCAAAGTCATATAGCAGCTATGTGAGCACCCTCAGATAACCCCAAGCTGTGTGTAACATCTGTAGGCTTTAAATAGCTCATGTCTAATTTTTTTTTTTTTTTTTAACACAAAAGGGTCATTTATTTCAAGCCCGAGCTTGGACTCACACTCTTCACCGACGCAGCGGGTCAGGAATGTGAGCCCCGAGCTCAGGTTAGGCATGGGTTTTATACATTACAAGTTCCGGAAGAGGGGATTCTAACTCAGCATAAGCTGATTGGGGATTTTGGAAGTTAAACAATTATTGGCTAAGTTCGGCTGGCCTGACTGTAATGATGTAACTTGCAAAGTATGTTATCTAGCTCATGTCTAATTTGAATAGATTGTGTAAGGTGGAAAGGAGTCATGTACCATGAGGTCATCTACTACCTTTTTATTTTAAATTAATTTCCTATCAGACACAAAGTTGGTGCTTCTTTTCATCATACCAGGCATCTGTCTCCAAGAGAAGGGATTCATTCTTGTGTCTATTTGCTATTTTAAATTGCATCCTTCATTCCTATTTGCTTTTCTAAATGGTTCCTTTCACAGACTCCTTCCTTCCAGTGAAACAAAACAAGTTAAATCACCTTAATAAATAACTTAATAGAAAATGTCTCAGTATAATAATGGTTTTCAAACTCTAGTCATGGAACCACTGTTTTCCAGAAATGCTATAAGCAAAACAATTTTAGCATAAACAACAAAAAGTCTGGGCATTCCCTTTATATTTATGGTAATCTGACTTACATGTATACCCTTCAGTTACCCTTGAGAAATGGACTGTTTGATATATGATAGAGAAAACTGAATCGGTCCTCCTTTCCCTGAACCCTAATACAGACATACCTTGTTTTACCGTGCTTTGCTGTGTGGTGCTTTGCAGGTACTGCATTTTTTTTACAGATTCAAAGTTTGTGGCAGCCCTGTGGTGAGCAAGTCTCTTGGTGCTGTTTTCCCAGCAGCATTTGCTCACTTCGTGTCTCTGTGTTACATTTTGGTAATTTTCCCAATAGTTCAAATTTTTTCATTATTTTATTTGTTATGGTGATCTGTGATCAGTGATCTTTGATGTTACCATTGTACTTGTTTTGGGGCATCAAGAACCATGCCCATTACACTGCAGTTAATCAGTCAGTATGTGCATTCTGATGACTTCATTGACTAGCTGTTCCCTCATCTCTCTCCCTAATTTCAAGACAAAAGGATCGAACATCGGGCAGTTAAGTGTTCAAATGAAAGGAAGAATCCTACGTCCCTTACTTTAAATCAAAAGCTAGAAATGATTAATCTTAGTGAGGAAGGCATGTCAAAAGCCAGATAGACCAAAAGCTAGGCCAAGCTGTGAAGGCAAAGGAGAAGTTCTTGAAGGAAATTAAAAGTGCTACTTCAGTGAACACACAAATAAGAAAGCAACACAGCTTTATTGCTGTAATGGATAAGGTTTTAGTAGTTTGATGAAAGATGAAACTGGCCACAACATCCCCTCTAAGCCAAAACCTAACCCCAGGCAAGGCCCTAACTCTCTTCAATTCTGTGAAGGCTGAAAAAAGTAAGGAAGCTGCAGAAGAAAGGTTGGAAGCTACCAGAGATTGGTTCTTGAGGTTTAAGGAAAGAAGTCATCTCCGTAACACAGAAGTACAGAGTAAAGCAGCAAGTGCTGATAAAAAAGCTGCAGCAAGTTATTCAGAAGATCTAGCTAAGATCCTTACTGAAGGTGGCTACATTAAACAACAGATTTTCAATGTAGGTGAAGCAGCCTTCTGTTGGAAGGTGACATTTAGGACTTTCAAAGCTGGAGAGGAGAAATCATTGCCTGGCTTCAGAGCTTTCAAAGGACAGGCTGACTCTCTTGTTAGGGGCTAACACAGCTGGTAATTTTATAAAGTAAAGCCAATGCTCATTAACTGTTCTGAAATCCTAAGGCCCTTAAGAATTATGCTAAATCTACTCTACCTGTGCTCTAGAAGTGGAACAACAAAGCCTGATAGCACATCTGTTTGCAACATAGTTTACTGACTATATTAAGCTCACTGTTGGGACCAACTGCTCAGAAAAAAAGATTCCTTTCAAAATAGTACTGCTCATTGACAGTGCACCTGGAAACCCAAGAGGTCTGATGGAGATGTACAAGGAAATGAATGCTATTTTCATGCCTGCTAACACAACATCCATTCTGTAGCCCATGGATCAAGGAGTCATTTCAACTTCCAAGCCTTATTACTAAAGAAGTACATTTCATAAGCCTATAGCTGCCACAGGTAGTGATTCCCCTGATGAATCTGTGCAAAGTAAATTAAAAACATTCTGGAAAGAATTCACCATTTTAGATGCCATTTAAGAACATCCATGATTCACAGGAAGAGGTCAAAAGATCAACATTCACAGGTGTTTGGAAGAAGTTGATTCCAACTCTCATGAATGACTTTAAGGGGTTCAAGACTTACATGGAGAAAGTAATTGCAGATGTAGTAGAAGTCACAAGAGAACTAGAATTAGAAATGGACCCTGAAGATGTGACAGAATGGCTGCAATCTCATGGTAAAACTTGAATGGATGAGGAGTTGCTTCTTATGGTTGAGCAAAGTGGTTTCTTGATATGGAATCTTCTGGTGAAGATTCTGTGAAAATTGTTGAAATGACAACAAAGGACTTCTAATATAGTGATAAAGTAGCAGCAGGGTTTGAGAGAGTTTAGTACAATTTTAAAAGAAATCCTGTGCTAGTAAAATGCTGTTGACACCGTTGCATGCTACAGAAAAATTGTTCATGAAAGGACGAGTCAGATGAGTGGCAAGCTTCACTGTTGTCTTATTTTAAGAAATTGCCACAGCCACTCCATCCTTCAGCAACCACTGCTCTGATCAGTCAGCAGTCACCCACATCAAGGCAAGACCCTCTCCTAGCAAAAAGGTTATGACTTGCTGAAAGCTCAGATGTTGTTTAGTATTTTTCAGCAATAAAGCATTTTTTAATTAAGGTATGTGCATTGTTTTTTTAGAGACATAATGCTACTACACACTTTAATAGACTACAGTATAGTATAAACATAACTTTGCATTCACTGGGATACCAGAAATTTCATTTGACTTGCTTTATTGTGATATTTGCTTTATTGTGGTGGTCTGGAACTGAAACCATATTATCTGTAAGGTACCTGTAGTTAAGTATTTTTAGTAGCCATGGAACTAATTCCCCAGTAGGAATGTAATTGCTAAATCATTGCCTAATTAGTTGGTGTTCTGTATGTACATAAATGACTAATATTTGGTAAAACACCTAGATTTTTAAATAAAGTTAGGAAATTTGATTACAATGAAACAATTTACATATTTTGTTAACATGTTCCCCAAAACTATTAACAGTCCTCAAATACACTGGAATTCTTCTGTGGAAGCCAAGTAGATTGTTGCTGACATAGTAATGATTTGATTGTTTGCACATTCTATAAAATATTAAAATGTCCTGAGTTACCATATTCTTTAAATAACTCATGGTGCGATGTTTTCTCTAAAGTGTTGGCTTGTGAGGAGGAGGGAAATTATATGTTACAGTGTTACATAAAACTGACTCATATGAGTGGGTATAAAATCCCAAGAATACCAGGACACCCACATTTGAAAAAGCCAGTATGTGCCATTTCTCTTTGGCCAGCAGCCTGCTTAATGGAGCTGTATTCATTAAAGAAATCTCTATAATTTCTTTCATTGCCTTGGTGAATATCTTCCTGTTAAAAAAAAGTGAAATAACACTTTATCATTTAAAAAATCATTGTTCATAGGACAAAAAATTTGATTCAGTATTTTAAGTTATTCATTTCTCTATGATTTGGGTTTTTTTAATTAGTTAAAACCAAGAGAATAAAACACAAAACTGATTTTGGAATATTTTAGAATATTTGTTAAATCCTATATAAATACAAATAAACTATCTCTAGCAAGTAGTTTTTCAGGTTGATAAACAGCTCATGCTGTTTTACTAATACAAACAGTATATTGTATGGGAATTTTATCATCTCAGATTCAGTCCATTAGATAAATTTTAATCAAGGTAATTTTTTGCATAATAACATTAAATATTCTTAATTGAATATTTGTTATAAAAATTTGTTACATTACCCAACATATCATTTTGGTAGGATTTCACAAATTAGATCTTTTTTATGGGGGATTTTTGTTGTTTGATTTTTAAAAAGTGCTTCCTGGGTTCTTTGACCACATGCTAACTAAGCCTCATGGTGTTATTGGAATTCTTTTCTTCTTTTAACCAGCATTCCTTGTCCAAACTGAGAATCTCAACTAATACTTTTTAAAAAATTCCTGTTTTGTAGATAAGAATATAAACTTCATTTGAAAACATAAAAAGAGCAGTACTTGCTATGAAACAGGCTCTCTAAAAAACACTTTCATTTATGTTATTTATTATAAGATCTCTATGATGTTGGTGATGTTATTATCCCAGAGTTTTTCAAGAGAGAGCTGCAGCTTTGAGAGGTAAAGTAATTTGCCCGCTTAATGACAGAGTTGGGATTTAAAATAGACAAAACCTCTGTTCTTCAATTTTTATTGTGCTATAACCATAATATATCTGCATTTGTACTTAAATCTTTTTTTGAGGGCATTTTGTTGCTGTTTGCAGATTTGATTTCTCTTGTATTGCATGCCTGTCTCAGGCTCTGCTAAAAAAAAAAAAATCTAATGATTTGTCCCCTTCATCTTCTCAAAATGAGATTCTGTTCAAACTGCTTTCTATCATGATTATTATGGTTATATTTTAAAAAGTGAGTTTTAAATTATTAATCTTGTTCTTGATCTGAAAATGATTAAAATTTTGACCTTCTTTTGACCAGATAATTATTTATCTTAGAATTTTCATGCCACAGCATGTAACTTTTGCTGTGGTCAGATAACCAGTATTATTTTTGTAAGCTGCTTATTTGCATTAGGAAAGAGATAACGTGAAAGCATTTTAAGTAAATCCTAAATTCTGTGGTATATATATATATATAGAGAGAGAGAGAGGGAGAGAGTATATGCTTATCTTTGTGTGTATCAGATAAAATTTTAATTAGACTGTGTTGCACATGTAGAAAAATATTGATTTGCCATTCTTACTGAGCCTTGCCTTAGTCAATGAAAAGTTAATTTGATCAGCAGGGACCTCAGGTTTAATTTTAAATTATAATCAGTCTGTATCTATGATAATCATTGCTTGGTGTCTTGTAGCATCTTTATTTTTCATCATTTACACTTTAATTTCTGTGATCTCCTCTTAAATGTTACTTCTGCTGTATACAGATTGATACTTTGAGGTGGATAATTCTTGATGAGTTTCTCAGTGTTGCATAGCATCAGATAGAAGTAGAATTTAGGTTGTTATGACACTGATCCTTAGTTCTTTCCACTAATCATTGTTTGCAAATACATTTATCAGATCTGTGAGAATTCTTTATTTTATCATTTTGACAAAAAGTAAGCTCTATAGGTAAAAACTAATTTGCAGTTGTGATTCCCAATTTGAATGACGTTTTCATAGACTTGGACTTTGTTTCTTAAACCGGTATTCCTCCCATGAGGGTCCAAATACCTTGTTTGTTTTCTGAGATCATTTCAAGTATATATCCATTGAATACTGAATGGCTATGTACCGGGCACAGAGAGAGGCCCTTGGAATGCAGAAATGAGTAAGACATTGTCTTATCTTCAAGAAATAGGTGGGACATCTCTCAAGAGGGAAGGAGATAGGCATGTTACTGATGCAGGTGAGTTAAGGTTGGTGCTGGAAGTTGGAAGTGGTTAATATATCAAGTGTATCAGCCTATTGGGCTGCTTCACTTGTGCATATTAACTGATCTCTGTGATAACCTAAAAGAGCAACCATATACAGTTTAGAAGTGCTTATGGTATTCACCTGGGAATCTAACAGCTAAAGAGAATGGGAAAGGATGCTTGGTATTTGTGAGTCTTAAGGGAGAAAGCTGTGACTATAGTACAAGGGGGAAAATGAGCTAATACTCTGGTCAGTTGTTTAAATGGAAGCAGAGAATGAAAGTCACTTACCATAGTCTCATGCCTGGAGCTAGGAGAAGGTGTAGCAAAAAAAAAAAAAAGATACAAACTTAAGCCATAGGAAGAATTGGACTGAGACATACTACCTCCTACTACTCATCTACCTTAAAGGAAATGAAAACCTGCTATCTACAATAATACTCATAGCCTCATACTTTAAGGAATCTAAACTTTTTCTTAGAGCTTTTATATGCAATAACTTTTTAGATCACTCAATTGTAGGATTCTAAAGCTGAAGGATCCTTATATACTATTATTGTATTCTTAATAGAAGAGAGAATTGAGACCCATAGAGGTTAAGCTATTCATCCAAGATCTGAAGCACAGCTTTTAGTGACAAGGACCAAACTCAAACTTGAGGTTCATAACTCATAGTTACTGTTCTTTTTACCACACCAGGCCAGCTTCCCATTTTAGAAAATTATTAAAACTGTTTTTGCAAGGCCCTTGTATGTATTTGAAGACTACCATCAATGCATGATCATCGCCTCTCCAAACAGTTTTTCTCTTATAATAATTTATTCATTCATTCTTCCTATGTTGTGTTTTTCACATTCTGCACTATTTCTAGTGACTATCTTCTGAAGCATTAGCATTTAATTGATATTTCTCTGCAAGTGTCTAATGTAGATTATCAGCTACTTGGTCTGCAAAATATCTGTTAGATGAAACCATCAACTTTATTCTGCTACTCAATAAATATTTACATGGTAGGATAAACATTCTCAGTGAATTTACTACTTCCTTATTAACTTACATTCTAATTACCCTATTTTAAAATTATGTCAGGGCATCCTTTTTAAATTTCAATTTGACTTCAATTTTTTCTCCCCTCTAACCAGCAGTTACCTAATCTTTTCATGAATTCTTTCATGAATCTTTTCAAGTCTAAAAATTCAGGTCAAGTGACAGTTCATTATCATTCTCTGGATGTAATCACACTGGCTATTTCAGAGGGAAATTCATGATCAAATGGATTAGTGACATTTCATATTTTTCTGAATTCCTGCTTTTTCTTTTGGTGGATTGAATCAATTTGCAGAACATGAAACTGAATATGTATGTGAAGGTGAAAACAAATGTTTAATAACCCAGATTTGTACTCCTGGATACAGATTTCATTAAATTCTCATAGAAACAGATGGGTAGGATGATGACAGAATTAGGTAATTGCCAGTTAAGGGGGAAATGTTCATGTGTACTTTAAAACACAGGAACTGAGGATTTCCAAAATCTAAGATATTTTGCGTGGGCATTCTTTGATAACTCTACTTATGACTCATTTTCTTCATCAAAGAATGGAGAGGCTTTTCCAAGCATGCAAGAATCACTTATACCTACTATGCACCAGGAACTTGGGGATACCAATCCAGTTCTAACCTCCTTCATTCTGGTCTCCTGTGGACTGAAATACCTTCTCCCACCCCATTTTTAGTTTCTCTTGGTGCTAGTGTGTACTGAAGGCTGAGGCTGTTTCTCAGTTCATCCTGCCTGCTCAAACTACAAAAGCTTCTAAGTAAATGGTATTGGAGTAGTTGTATAGTAGTCTTTTTTGTTTATTTGTTTGTTTGAAGCAGAGCCAGTGTCCTAATACATCTGAACAGACTCTCATTTGGCAATTCTTGTCAGCTCTTAAAATATTAAGTGGTAGACAGGTCCTTATACCACAGAAGTTAGATGACTGGCATATCCAAGCTGTGAAATAAGCACATTTACTCATTAACCTTCTGTAGATCCTCTCCAGAACCGTCCCTTAAACTTCTCTTGAAACCAGCTTGCAGGGGTCAGGCAAGTAACACCATATTAATGGGGCAAGTTGATTGCAAACTAGTACATACCTCTTATTTCAAGGGAGAGCTGATACTCCAGTCTAGCCAATTATTGTCATGCCAGAGGACCTATCCAACATTGCCAGATTCTCAGTTTTTCAAAAATTTTAGTAAAATATTCTGATTTTTAAGTGTTAGCAAGCAATGTGAATTTCCAGAGCATTCTGGGACAAAAGCATGTGCTCCTGTAAGCCAGACTGCCACTTTGCAAACTATTCTTTAAGGAGAACAGTGTGGCATGGATCCCTGGACCTCCACATTGCCCCACTTGTCACCACTGCCATTTTTTATCCTGGCTCTTAAGACACTGGAGAGCTCTGGGCTGTTGAGGAGAAAGAACAAAAAGAGGTGAGAACTTAACTGACTGAGTTGTGTTACCTCAGTTCTTACAATTTTTGAAGGAGAAAAGTGTTAATTAAACAAAAGCCATTTTCTCCTGAGAAACACTTTTGGGTAGGTTTATGTCAAGATTGCTAACAGGTCAGTTTGGTTTCAAGAATTGACTTTCCTTGTCTGTTGAAATTGACTGTAGCACTGAGATTATATAATTCAGCCTTTTTTCTTTTCCTTTTTGCTTCCTAAAATTATGAGTTATGGATATTTGCATCTTCCACAGATGCAGCAAACTTTAACATACAAAAGCTTGAGGGTTTATGGATGAATGGATTTGGAACTTTCCCTCCGAAGTTAAAGTACATGATTTTCTTTGAATTCAACTTAGTTCCCAAGCATATTACTCTAAAGTCGGTTTCTGTGGCCACTGTTTATGTCAGTCAAGAGAAATTCTCTGATACATTTTTTGTGGAAAAATAGAAGGAAAAGCAAGTGTAACTAGCGATTGTAAGCAAGACCTATGCATATTCTCCAAAGACAAGAATATTATATGACCCAATAAATTTCTAGTTACTTATGCCATACCCCTATACAAAATTGTTCTAAATGATTAATGTAGATCTTTTCTCACACACACACACACACACACACACACACACGTACAGAGACACATAATTATATATATATATATATTTATTTATTTATTTAAACTAATTTTTTTAATTATATATATACATGTGTATATATCCCCACACTGGATTTTTTTAAAACAAATCACTGGCTTTTAAGTACTATGTGTGCTTATATGTGTGTATTTGTCTTATATGAAATTGTAGCCATAGAGTATTTCCATAACTGGATGTAGCCTTTGGGAACAAGTATTTAAAGTGACCCTTGGGATCTCATTTACAGGGAAGTAGGAGCCTTGTAGTATTTGTAATCAACTGAAGTTAAGACTCCTATGCTGATAGATTTGTTAGAATATCTATCATTGCCTTTATGTTTTTACCTAGTCCTTAAAGTGTTTATTAGTGGCACAGCAGTTTATTCATATTTATATACAAGTAACTACCTTAAGTTACATTTGTTTTCATTTGAATTCATGTCCAATTCAGTCTTTTCCAGGCTAGGAATGTTTACTGAATTCTTACTTTGCCTAGAGACTGCTAAATGATTTACATGTTTTAAATTATTTAATCCTTATAACAATGTTTTGATGCATATACTATTGTCTAGGTTTTGCTAATAAATAAACTAGACTCAATGAATTTGTTTCTCAACCAGAAAGGTGGCAAAACCCCTATTTGAATAGTGTGTCTGAGTACAGAAGTAAAGTCTTACCCTAATGCCCAAGAGCCTATTCAGAGCTGCCTGGTCAGTGTGAGTAAAATATCTCAGTTTAAAACTCAGTTTTAGACCCATTCTTTTAGTACTGAATTATAATACCATAATAAACTATAATATTAATATTGATTATATTTATCTATAGCAAAAAACCTGCTTTATGAACTTGTCCCAAACCTAATTTATAGACATTTTGTTTACCACTTACTTGCTTGTGAAGGTCAAACCATTCTATTATTCAAAGTGAAATTTATGAGTAATATATACATCAACTATCAAGGAATGATGAATGTAATCATATAAATTTTCACACTCATCCTTAATGGAATTGTCAGTCTTAATGATCATTTTCAAGCCTATTCTCTCTCACTGTGTAATAGAACTTTCTGTAAAGAAGGTGTTCTATATCTGTGGCTGTCCAGTATAGCACCTGCTTGCTACTATGACTGTTGAGAACTTAAAATGTACCTAATGTCATTGAAGGACTGAATTTTTAGTTTCATTTAATTTTTATTAATGTAGATTTAAATCAGCTAGTGACTACTCTAATAGATAGCCCAGGTCTGCGTTATTATAGTTAGTATCAGATATTACTTACATGTATTATAAAACATGTTTAAAGCAAAAATAGAATACTTAATTGAATTTGGTCCTGAGAAACCTTATGAAGCAAGAAGCATAATTTATTAAATTCAGCAACATACCCTAGAAGGAAATGAGAAATTGCCTTACTCAGATACCAGAAATCTTGTGGAACTAAACTTACTTTGATTTATTTTATTCAAAATATTAGTAAACAGGAAGTTAGAAATATTACTTCATTGATAATAGTGCTACCTAATGGGTGAAAATTTTTAAGTTCAAAAGTTGTTAGCCACTTGGTCAATTTGTTATGTAAGTAGTAGGCAGGAAAATAAAAATTATCTTGGATTAAGGGCTTCTTGTGGCTACATTCATAAAACATTTTGGAACAGCAAATCTTAGCCAGGTCAGGAAGAGAATTAAAGTCTTACGTACCTTGCCTCTCTCATCTCACATTCATCACCTTCCACCACTGAATAATCTGAATATTCCATCTCCTACTTTCTCTTTCGGGTGACTTTGTATAATGAGAAATGTTACTGACAGTGGTGGTGGGCCTAGGAGAATGATGAAGACAAAGAAAAACAAAATAAAACTTGAGAGCCAGAGTTTTAAACTTTAATATTTGGTATGAATCAATTAGATTTATTACTTGAAATTTTTTAAATTAAAATTTCAATTGCTACTGTCAAATTAGTGTAAATAAATCAGCCTACAGATTCCTTTTTCCAAGTTGTTTTCTGAGTTGGTACTCCAGAAATTATGCTGTCTTTCTAAATAGATCTTGCTTAAGGTGACTACACTGTTAAAAAGTTTCCTTCAAAAGGAGAATTTCTGAATACGTTATGCCCCTGGAACTGGATGAAAAGTTTTTTCTTTGTTCAGGTCTTACTTTTTCAAATCTTTATTTTTGTCACATTGTAAAAGGTCAAAATATAAAATAACTTTTTTTTTTTTATCAAAGAGACAAACAATTCCTCAGCAAAGCAAAGGATCTTGGTTTTTTCTCTCAGGGTTTCTCTTCAATAGAATAATAGGATTTTTTAAATAAGAATTTATAGTAATTCCTATATAGTCATTCCTCTTTGGCCAGGGCATGCTTCTTTCCTTTTCCTTTGATTTGAATTTCCAACTTTACTCAAGATAGATTGGGGCACTAACACTGTCAGAATAAGTTGAAAATTATTAAAAAATGAGATGAAGAGATGAGTTTTATTAGCATATTTATGGCACTGTAGCCTAAAATATCTCATGTATATGAGAATAGTCTTATTTTTTAACAGAGAGAAGAATGAGGCATGAGTTAACAGAATGATTATGTTTCTTGCATAATTACCAATTCTATTATTACAGTATTATGACCCTCTGAATTGTGAGAATCTGGCAATCTGTCATATATATAAGAAATGTCATGATCACTTTCTTTTTTTTTTTACTCAAGGTATGATTGTAAGGAGTAAGTAACATGATTGGAGAAAAGAAGGTTCAATAAACCTGTATTAGAATTCCCCAGCCACAGTGTCTGTTGGACTAGGAGTTAGAGACCTGGACTGTAATTTTAGTTCTGATGTTAAATTAGGTGTCTGATCTTGAGTGACTGATTTACCGTTTCTTGATTAGTATTTTATTTTTCTCTTCAAATCTGTATTAGGGTTCTCTAGAGAAACAGAACCAACAGGATATATACAAAAAGTGAAAAAGAGATTTATTTTAAGGAATTGGCTCACATGATTCTGAAGGCTAAGGATTCCTGAGGTCTGAAGTTGGCAAGTTGGAGACCCATGAGTACCAATGATGTAGTTCCAGTCTGAGTTTGAAGGCTAAAAACTAGGGGAGTCAAAGGTGTAAGTTCTAATACAGCAACCATTGGCTTGAGACCCAAGAAGAGCCAGTGTTTAGTTCAAGTCCAAAGACAGGGAAGAACCATTGTCCTAGCTTGAAGGCACCAGGGCAATAGGAGTTCCCTCTTACCTACAGGAGTTTAAGTCTTTTTGTTTTATTCAGGCCTTCAGCTAATTGGATAGTACCCACCCAGATTGGAGAGGACAATATGCTTTGCTTAGTCACTGATTCAAATATTAATCTAATTCAGAAATAACCTCACAGACATACCCAGAATGATGATTGACCAAATGTGTGAACACCATGGAACAGTCAAGATGACATATAAAGTTAACCATCATACTGTTCCCTTTTTCTCCCATTTTAAGATTTGGGAACATTTTAGTACATTCAAAATAGTATTTTTAAGCTAAATATATTAGTAAAACAAAATAATAAAATTAACATTGTCAACCTACAACTCAACTTTAAAGATAGAACATTAGTGATACTCTTGAGTTTAATACAGGGTGACTTTTGTTTGTTTTGTTTTAATGTTAAGAAATTAGAATAGATTTTTATTTATTCATTATACATTTTTCTGATTCCAAGTATTTTTTATTGTTCTTTGAACTACTTGCATATGAAATAGAGTTCAGTTCTCTGATGTACAAATCTTGTGAGTGGGCAATTAAGTATATAATTAAAGTGATTGTTCTTTGAACTCTAGCCTTCTAAATATTTCTATTTGCACGTCTAATAGACATTTTGAAACAAATATATCTAAAACCAGTCTATATTACAAACTCAATGCAATCACTATCAAGATTCCAGCTGCATTTTTTTTTGCAGAATTCACAAACTGACCCTGACCCTGGAAATGCAAGAGGTCCAGAATAGCCAAAGCTGTTTTGGAATAGAAGTCTTATATTTCCCTATTGCAAAACTACTACAAATAAAATCAGAAATGAAAGATACCACAAAAGTATGAAGAATCATAAGCAACTACTATGAACAATTATATGCAAACACATTTGACAATCTAGAAGAAATGCATAAATTCTGAAAACATACAACCTATCAAGGCTGAATTGTGAGGAAATAGAAATTCTGAACAGACCAACTACTAGTAAAGAGACTGAATCAAAGTATTCAAAAATTTCCCAGTAAACAAAATACCAGGACCAGAAGGCTCACTGGTAAATACAACCAAATATTTAAAGAAGGATTAATACCAATCCTTCTCAAACTCTTCCAAGAAACAGAAGAGGAGGGAACACTTCAATACTCATTTTACCAGGCCATCATTACCCTGATACCAAAACCAGATAAGAATTCCACAAGGATAGAAAACTACAGGCCAAAATACCTGATGAACACAGATGCAGAAATCCTTGAGAAAATGTTAGAAAGCCAAATCCAACAATACATTTAAAGGATCATACACCATGATCAAGTGGGATTTATTCCAGGGATGTAAGGATGGTTCAACATCCACAAATTATTTTGAGGCACCACATTAACGAAATGAAAGATAAAAATAATATGATTTACCTCAGTAGATGCAGGTAGTGTATTTGACAAAATTCAACATCCATTCATGATAAAAAAAAACTCAACAAAGAGGGTATAGAAGGAACATACTACAACATAATAAAAGCCATATATGACAAGCCCACAGCTAACATCCTGTTCATTGGTGAAAAACTGAAAGCTTTTCCTCTAAGATCAGGAATATGATAAGGATGCCCATTCTTGCCACTTTTATTCAATGTAGTATTGGAAGTCCAAACCACAGCAATCAGACAAGGAAAAGAAATAAAAGGCATCCAAACTAGGAAATAATTAGTAACACTCACTATTTGCAAATGAAATAATACATATATAGAAAACCCTAAAGACTCCACCAAAAATTGTTAGAACTAATCAACAAGTTCAGTAAAGTTGCAGGATAAAAATTAATATACAAAAATTTGTTGCATTTCTATATATTAGTAACGAATGGTCAGAAAGAGAAATTAATATAACAGTCCCATTTACAATTGCATCCAAAAGAAGAAAATACCTAGGAATAAATTTAACCAAGAAAGTGAAAGACCTGTACACTGAAAAAAATAAGACACTGATGAGGGAAATTGAAGAAGGCACAAGTAAGTGGATATTCCATACTCGTGGATTGAAAGAATATTGTTAAAATGCCTATGTTACCCAAAGCAATATGCAAACTCAATGCAATCTCTATGACATTTTTCACAGAAATAGAACAAAGAACCCTAAAATTTGTACAGAACCACAAAAGGCCCCAGAATAGTAAAAGCCATCTTGAAAAAGAATAAATTTGTAGGTATCATGCTCCCTGATTTTGATCTATACCACAAAGCTATAATTATCAACACAGTCAAGGAACAAAACAGCAGCAGACTCACAGAACCCAAGAACGGGCTAATAGTTACCAAAGGGAAAGGGACTGGGGATGATGGGTGGGAAGGGAGGGATAAGAGGGAAAAAGGGGCATTACGATTAGCAGATGTCATGTTGGGGGGCACAGGGAGGGTTGTACAACTCAGAGAAGACAAGTAGTGATTCTGTAGCATCTCACTACGCTGACGGACAGTGACTGTAATGGGGTTGGTGGGGGGGACCTGATGAAAGGGGTAGTTTAATAACCATAATATTGCACATGTAATTGTAGATTAATGATACCGAAATAAATTTTTAAAAATAAAATAAAATAAAATAAAAGATTATCAACACAGTATGGTGCTTGCACAAAAATGGACACATAGTTCAATGGAACAGGATAGAGAGCCCCAAAATAAAACCATGAGTGGGTCTGATCCATTAATTTACAACAGAAGAATCAAGAATATAAAATGGGAGAATAGTCTCTTCAATAAATGGTATTGAGAAAACTGGACCACTATCTTACACCATACCCAAAATTTAACTCAAAGTGGATTAATGACTTAAATGTATGACCTGAAACCATAAAACTCCTAGAAGAAAACATAGGCAATAATCTTGTAGATGTCAGTCTTGGTGATGACTTTTTGGATCTGACACCAAAAGCTTAGGCAACAAAAGCAAAAATAAACAAGCAGGACCATGTCAAATTAAAACCTTCTGTACCACAAAGGAAACCTTAATTGAAATGAAAAAGCAACTTTCTGAATGGGAGAAAATATTTGCAAATCATATATCTGATAAGGGATTAATATTCAAAATATGTAAGGGACTCATATAATTCAATAGCAAACCCCAAGAAATATGATTTAAAAATGTGCAGAAGATTTCAGCAGACATTTTACCAAAGAAGACATATAGTTAACCAACAGGTACATGAAAAGATGCTCAATATCACTGATCAGGGAAATGCTAACTAAAACCACAAAAAGATATCAACTCCCACTTGTTAGAATGGCTATTATAAAACAACGAGAAATAACTTGTCTTAGTGAAGATGTGTTGTAAAGGGAACCTTGGGCACTGTTGCTGGTGCACCACTATGGAAAACACTATGGAGGTTCCTCAAAAAATTAAAATAGAACTACCATATGATCTACTAATTCCATTTCTGGGTATTTATCCAAAGAAAACAAAAACACTATCTTGAAGAGATACATGCATGTGCATGTTCATTGCAGCATTGTTTACCATAACCAAGATATGGTGACAACTTAAGTGTCCATCAGTGGAAAAATAGATAAAGAAAATATGTGCTGCATGTGTGTATATATATATATATATATACATATATATACGGATATTCTTCAGCCATAATAAAAAATGACATATTGCCATTGCATCATGGCTGGACCTTGAGGGCATTATGCTAAGTGAAATAAGTTAGAGAAAGACAAATACTGTCTGATTTCACTTACATGTGGGATCTAAACAAAAACAAAGAAATTCCAAGCTCATCTGTACAGAGAATAGATTGGTGGTTGCCAGAGGAAGAAGGTGAGGGAGTGGGCTAAGTGGGTGATGGGGGTCATTATTCCATTTATGAAATAAGTCATGGGGATCTAACATACTGCATGGTGAGTAGTTAGTAATACTTTATTGCATATTTGAAAGTTGCTAAGAGAGTGGGTCTTAAAGTTCTTATCACAAGAAAAAGTTTTGTAACTATGTATGGTGATAGAATTTACCTAGACTGCTTGTGGTGATCATTTTGCAACATATACAAATATCAAATTATTATTTGTACACTTGAAACTAATATGTTATGTCAGTTATACCTCAATTAAAACAAGAAACAAAAAACTGCAAACTGCTGTGATGAAGACTGTGTGGTAGTGGCATAAAGAGAGATGTATGGATCAGTGGAGTACAGATGAGAGTCCAGCAACAAATGCATACATCTATGGTTAGAAGATTTTTGACAAGGGTGCTGAGACAATTCAATGGAATAGTCTTTTTAGCAAATAATACAGCACTGATTGTTAATCTCTATGCAAAAGAATGAAGTTGGACCCCTATTTTGCAGTATTGCAAAAAATAACTTCAAATGATAAGAGATTTAAAAATAAGAGTTAAAGCTATAAACCTTTTGAAAAAGGTATAAATCTTTGTGACAGGGAAGTAGGCAATGGTTTCTTAGAGATGGCAACTAAAATACGCAACAAAATACAAAAAATAGACTCGCTTTCATCAGGAGTAAAACTTACATGAGGAAATGCAAAGATAACCTACAGAAGGGGAGAAAATATGTATATAAGTTGTTTGTATTGAGAATATATTAAATAAAACTCTTACACCTCAACAATTAAAAGAGAACCCAACTTACAAATGGGCAAAGGATTTGAATAGAAATTTCTCCAAAGAAGAAAAAAGCCAACAACACTGTGAAAAGATGCTCAACATCCTAAGTGTCACCAACTAGGTTGACTGTAATTAAAACAAGAGACAGTAGTAATTATTGGCAAAGATGTGGATCAGTTGAAAACTTCATACATTGCTGATTGGAGTGTAAAATGGTGCAGCCACTTTGGAAGTTTGGCAGTTCATCAAAACAGTATACATAGAATTACCATATGATCCAGCACTTCATTTCTAGGTAGGTACCCAAGGGAATTAAAAACATGTACACAACAAAAAATAATTCCACCAGCTTCTGGGAAGATGGCAGCATGAGCAGGGTGGTGGAAATCTCCTCCCAAAACCATATATATTTGTGAAAATACAACAAATACAACTATTCCTAAAAGAGAGACCAGAAGATAGAGTACAACAGCCAGGCTACAGCTACACCTGCAAGAACTCAGCGCCTCACTAAGCACGTAAGATACAAAGCCGCGACCCGACGGGACCCAAGCACTCCCCCACCCCAGCGCACTGGCGGGAGGAAAAGATTCAGAGTGGAGAGGGAGTGGAAGCACAGACCCGCCAAATAAACAGCTCTGGTGATCTTCACTGGGGTCACTGACTTACATCGCATGGTGTATCGGAGGTTAGAGAAACAGAAGGGCAGGATCCGAGACGGAGACAGCAAGTGGGTCCCCTCAGCCAGCTACCCTGGGACAAAAGAAAAGCGGGCGCTTTTTAAAAAGTATTAAAGAGACAAGGGCCCAACAGCGGAACAAAATCGTCCCAGCGCCCCCAGCCCAGCAGGCTGGGAGTCTTGGGGAATTTTGGACCCCCTGGCCAGCATCTGGGCAAAGCAGCCACACTGAGGCTTCCCACAGAGATCAGCAACCTGCCATTCATTCCCCTCCCGGCCAGCGGCACAAAGGGACCGGGATCCACCACTGCTGTGGAACAACAGAGGAGCGGCCCCGCCCACAGGAACCTTACAGAATCTACTCCCGGCTGGTGCTCAGCTAAGCGGGAAGGACCACAGAACCCAGAACAAGGACTGGAAAGCACCTAGGGGACAAGAAGGCACCCAGCAAGATTTCAAACCCCCGCAGTGCTATAGACTAGGCTGAGGGCGATCCCACACACAGGCAGCTCCAGGGATTATCCCAGAGACTGCCTCCCAGTGTGCGAGACACCAGTTCAGGCCCCTAAGAAGGGCAAGGAGAACAACAAGCAGGAAGAGACTTTGTTCTAGCGACCGCTTATATTACCACGAAAAGACAGAGGAATATAGTACACACAGAGATTACCCAGACAACCCCAGAGAGATGGCCTGATGGGATACACTTACACAATCTTCCTGAAAAGGAATTCAGAATAAAAATCATAACCATGCTGATGAATCTACAGAAATATATGCAAGAGCTAAGGGAGGAAGTGAGGAAAGACAATGCAGAAATCAGACAAGCAATCGATGGGCTTAAGAGCAGAATGGACGAGATGCAAGAGACTGTTAATGGAATAGAAATCAGAGAAGAGGAATACAGAGAAGCTGAGGCAGAGAGAGATAAAAGGATCTCTAAGAATGAAAGAAAATTAAGAGAACTGTGTGACCAATCCAAACGGAACAATATTCGCATTATAGGAGTACCAGAGGAAGAAGAGAGAGAAAGGGGATAGAAAGTGTTTTGAAGAAATAATTGCTGAAAATTTCCCCAAGCTTGGGAAGGAAATAGTTTCTCAGTCGACAGAAGCCCACAGATCTCCCAACACAAGGGACCCAAAAAAAGACAACACCAAGACACATAATAATTAAAATGCCAAAGATGAAAGACAAGGACAGAGCATTAAAGGCAGCTAGAGAGAGAAAAAAGATCACCTACAAAGGAAAACCCATCAGACTATCATCAGACTTCTCAACAGAAACCTTATAGGCCAGAAGAGAATGGCATGATATATGTAACATAATGAAATCGAAGGGCCTTGAACCAACAATACTATATCCAACAAGACTATCATTTAAATTTAGGGAGGGATTAAACAATTCCCAGACAAGCGAAAGCTGAGGGAATTTGCCTCCCACAAACCACCTCTACAGGATATCTTAAAGGGACTTCTCTAGATGGAAGCACTCCTAAGGCTAAAAAGATGTCATCAGAGAAAATAAAATCATAGCAAAGAAAGCAGACCATCAAAATACTAACTAAAGGCAAAAACTAAAATCAGCTATCCACAAAAACAGTCAAAGGAAATGTAAAAGAGTACAGAATAAAGCACCTAGTGTATAAAAGAGGAGGAAGAAGAAGAGAGAGAAATAAAGAATCATCAGACTGTGTTTATAGTAGCTTAACAAGAGAGTTAAGTTAGACTGTTAGATAGTAAAGAAGCTACCTTTCAACCTTTGGTAACCACGAATCTAAAGCCAACAATGGCAATAAGTACATATCTATCAATAATCACCCTAAATGTAAATGGACTGAATACACCAATCAAAAGACACAGAGTAATACAATCGATAAAAAAGCAAGACTCATCTATATGCTGTTTACAAGAGACTCAACTCAAACCCAAAGATATACACAGACTAAAGGTGAAGGGATGGAAAAAGATATTTCATGCAAACAACAAGGAGAAAAAAGCAGGTGTTGCAGTACTTCTATCGGACAAAATAGACTTCAAAACGAAGAAAGTAGCAAGAGATAAAGAAGGACATTACATAATGGTAAAGGGGTCAGTCCAACAAGAGAGGCTATAACCATTATAAATATATATGCACCCAACACAGGAGCGCAGACATATGTGAAACAAATACTAACAGAATTAAAGGAGGAAATAGAAAGCAATGCATTCATTTTAGGAGACTTCAACACACCACTCACTCCAAAGGACAGATCAACCAGACAGAAAATAAGTAAAGAAACAGAGGCACTGAACAACACACTAGAACAGATGGACCTAAAAGACATCTACAGAACTCTACACCCAAAAGCAGCAAAATACACATTCTTCTCAAGTCCACATGGAACATTTTCGAGAATAGACCACATACTAGGCCACAAAAAGAACCTCAGTGAATTCAAAAATATTGAAATTCTACCAACCAACTTCTCAGATCACAAAAGTAAAAACTAGAAATAAATTGTACAAAGAAAACAAAAAGGCTCACAAATACATGGAGGCTTAATAACATGCTAAATGATCAGTGGGTCAACGACCACATTAAAACAGAGATCTAACAATATATGGAGACAAATGACAACAACAACACAAAGCCGCAACTTCTGTGGGACGAAGCAAAGGCAGTTCTAAGGGGAAAGTATATTGCAATCCAGGTCTATTTAAAGAAGGTAGAAAAATCCCAAATGAATAGTCTAAAGTCACAATTACTGAAATTTGAAAAAGAAGAACAAATGAGGCCCAAAGTCCCCAGCAGGAGGGACATAATAAAGATCAGAGAATAAATAAATAAAATTGAGAAAATAAAACAAAAGAAAAAAATCAATGAAACCAAGAGCTGATTTTTTGAAAAAATAAACAAAATAGATAAACCCCTAGCCAGAGTTAAGAGAAAAAGAGAATCTACACACATAAACAGAATCTGAAATGAGAAAGGAAAAATCACGCCCGACCCCACAGTAATACAAAGAATTATAAGAGAATACTATGAAAATTATTATGCTAACAAACTGGAAAACCTAGAATAAATGGACAACTTCTTAGAAAAATACAACCTTAAAGACTGAAAAAGCAAGAAACAGAAAACCAAAACAGACCAATTGCCAGCAAAGAAATTGAATCAGTAATCAAAAAACAACCTAAGAACAAAACCCCCAGGCCAGAAGGATTCACCTCTGAATTCTACAAGACATATAGAAAAGAGTTAATACCCATTCTACTTAAAGTTCTCCTAAAAATAGAAGAGGAGGGAATACTTCCAAACTCATTCTATGAAGTCAGCATCACTCTCTTACCAAAACCAGGCAAAATCCTCCCCAAAAAAGAAAATTACATCCAATATCCCTGGTGAACATAGATGCAAAACTACACAACAAAATATTAGCAAACTGAATTCAAAAATCTATCAATAAGATCATACAACATGACCAAGTGGGATTCATCTCAGGGATGTACGGATGGTACAACAGTCGAAAATCCATCAACATCATCCACCACATCAACAAAAATAAGGACAAAAACCACATGATCATCTCCATAGATGCAGAAAGGCATTTGACAAAATTCAGCATCCATTCATGATAAAAACTCTCAACAAAATGGGTATAGAGGGCAAGTACCTCAACATAATAAAGGTCATATATGACAAACCCACAGCCAACATCATTCTTAACAACGAATAGCTGAAAGCTTTTCATCTAAGATCGGGAACAAGACAGGGATGCCCACTCTCTCCACTGTTATTCAACATAGTACTAGAGGTCCTAGACACAGCAATCAGAGTAAACAAAGAAATACAAGGCATCCAGATTGGTATAGAAGAAGTCAAATTGTCACTATTTGCAGATGACATGATATTGTACATAAAAAACCCTAAAGACTCCACTCCAAAACTACTAGAACTAATATCTGAGTTCAGCAAAGTTGCAGGATACAAAATTAACACCCAGAAATCTGTTGCTTTCCTATACACTAAAGATGAACTAGCAGAAAGAGAAATCAGGAAAACAATTCCACTCACAATCGCATCAAAAAAATAAAATACCTAGGAATAAACCTAATGAAGGAAGTGAAAGACCTATGCCCTGAAAACTACAAGACACTCCTAGGAGAAATTAAAGAGGACACTAACAAATGGAAATTCATCCCAGGCTCTTGGCTAGGAAGAATAAATATTGTCAACATGGCTATACTACCTTAAGCAATCTGCAGATTCAATGCAATCCCTATCAACATACCAACAACATTTTTCAAGGAACTGGGACAAATAGTTCTAAAATTCATATGAAACCACAAAAGACCCCGAAGAGCCAAAGCAATCCTGAGAAGGAAGAATAAAACAGGGGGGATTGCGCTCCCACACTTCAAGCTCTAGTATAAAGCTACAGTAATCAAGACAATTTGGTATTGGCACAAGAGCAGACTTATAGATCAGTGGAACAGAATAGAAAATCCAGACTTTGAAAGAGTCATTTAATATATGATAAAGGAGCCTTGGATATACAATGGGGAGATGACAACCTCTTCAGCAGCTGGTAGTGGCAAACCTGGACTACTGTCTAACCCCATACACAAAAGTAAACTCAAAATGGATCAGAGACCTGAATGTAAGTCATGAAACCATAAAACTCTTAGGAAAAAACATAGGCAAAAATCTTTTGGACATAAACATGAGCGACTTCTTCATGAACATATCCCCCCGGGGCAAGGGAAACAAAAGCAAAAATGAACAAGTGGGACTATACCAAGCTGAAAAGCTTCTGTACAGCAAAGGACACCATCAGTAGAACAAAAAGACATCCTACAGAGAATATATTCATAAATGATATATCCGATAAGGCGTTGACATCTAAAATATATAAAGAACTCACGCACCTCAACAAACAAAAAGCAAATAATCCAATTAAGAAATGGGCAGAGTACATGAACAGACACTTGTGCAAAGAAGAATTTCAGATGGCCAACAGGCACATGAAAAGATGCTCCACATCGCTATTCATCAGAGAAATGCAAATTAAAACCACAATGAGATATCACTTCACACCAGTAAGGATGGCCAACATCCAAAACACAAACAACAACAAATGTTGGCGAGGATGTGGAGAAAAGGGAACCCTCGTACACTGCTGGTGCGAATGCAGATTAGTTCAACCATTGTGGAAAGCAGTATGGAGGTTCCTCAAAAAACTCAAAATAGAAATACCATTTGATCCAGGAATCCCACTCCTAGGAATTTACCCTAAGAATGCAACAGCCCAGTTTCAAAAAGACAGATGCACCCTTATGTTTATCGCAGCACTATTTACAGTAGCCATGAAATGGAAGCAACCTAAGTGTCCATCAGTAGATGAATGGATAAAGAAGAGGTGGTACATATACACAATGGAATATTATTCAGCCATAAGAAGAAAACAAATCTTACCATTTGCAACAACGTGGACGGAGCTAGAAGGTATTCTGCTCATTGAAATAAGCCAGGTGGAAAAAGACAAGTATCAAATGATTTCACTCATATGTGGTGCATACGAGCAAAGAAAAAAACTGAAAGAACAAAACAGCCGCAGACTCACAGAACCCAAGAATGGACTAACAGTTACCAAAGGGAAAGGGACTGGGGAGGATGGGTGGAAAGG
>JAQQAC010010508.1:45970764-46004220 GCA_029783875.1 Phataginus tricuspis | reverse complement strand
CGTGATGAAGTGGGGCGTTTAGAGACCATAATGTTACATATGTAATTGTAGAATTGTGATACCAGAAAAAGAAAAAGAATGCCTATGTAACATGCACCTCTATTGTTCAGCTCCTTTAGGCTAGTGAGTGAGTCTTGGACTAATTTCTAACTTTTGAAGAAGTCATTTCAACTGTGGAGAACACTTGATATGAAAAGGCAAAACAGGATTGGTGGTAGTAAAGCTCTGAAGATGTATAAATTAACCTATATCTCAGATTTCTGAATAGCCTGGGAGATAATAATCAAAGATTAAAGAGTAACAGGCCTTGACTCTGCTAAACCTGATCTGTAAGGCAAACTCTATCCCTTTAAGTATTCACTTCTAGCCCTGTGTTTCAAGATGTGCCATTGCACCGTTTTATCTGATGGACTGTGTTCCTGCGGTTAGCTCCTAAACTATTCCTCCATTTGCACACAGGCCAATATTTCAGGACATGCTGTCTAATTCTGGCTTTACTCGAATTCTCATTCTGTTCTAATTTACTTCTTTAGCCTTTGCACCATTCAGTCTTCTCTTTGTTTATTCATAACCTTCCTATTTCAGTTTTTTGGGCAGTTATTGCAAATGTTCCCCTTGCCAAAATATTTCCACAGATTAATTAGTAGGCAGGGGATTCACATCCACTTGTCAATGTTTAGGGTATCTAGTATAGCTTCTTCGTAGTCAATCCTGACTGAGGTTGCCCTGGATCAGTTTTCTGCCCCAAATTGTCTGTGCTTGTCAAATTCATCTGGTGTTTTTAATTTGAGTCTGAGAATTTTAAACTTCCAATACAGGGTCAGCCTGACTGAGGTGCTCCCTGAAAGAAAAAAGTCTGTGTCCCATTTTTGAGCAGTTGATCATTTAACTCTGACTTATGCCACATTCTCCTATCTCATGGGATTCATTCATCCTCATCCACATAGAATATATTGTGATCTGCCTCAATTTACCTTGACCTGCCAGAGTTCCAGCCCTTGTTACACAGCTTAGACCACTGATCCTGGCACTTGATATGGTCTCACCGGCTTTAAATTATGCAAAGTCTACTTTATCACCCAAGGATTTCTCCTTGGCATGGGGAATAAGCACTTGAATATAGCTTGGCCATATTTTCCAGAGGCACAAACTCTAAATGCCAAATAGCTATGGCAGTTTGGTGTCATGGAGCATTTTCCCTTGGTAACACTTGAAACAATGACATAGAACATTCTTGCCAGCATCTGGAATAGGAAATTGCCCTCCTATTGATGGCATAGACCTTCAACTCCACTCCCCACTTTTTCATTTGCTCCTTTCTGGGCTTATTTAAGGCATTTCAGGTAAAACTTTGCTACTTTGCTGACGTACCTCTTTGGGTTGACTGAAGCCTGCAGGTGGGAAAGGCATGGAAGAATAGTGGCTTGAACATTATGTTCTCTCTCAGTGCGTAGTGTTCATACCTATGAAGATACCTTGGCATCCATATATCGGCTGTGATTATCAGTCAAGCTTGTCAGCTACCTTTTCCTCAAAACCACAAAGTTTACATAACTTTAGATCCATGCTTCTTTAATATTTTCAGAAAATCTTTCTTACACAATCTCTTCTTACTCTAGCTTTTAGATTTAGGTTTTATGTTGATTGTTTATCTTGACTTAAAAATTTAAAGCAAAAAAAGCCATATCATTTTTACAATTTGAGAGCCCTAAAAATCCCTGTTTTGGTATAATGTTTTATATATTTGAGTGAATGTTTATTTTAAAAATTCCTTTTAGAAATACATGAGTTCTGTTTTTTTAATGGCATATTTGGGATTAACAGTTTAAAAAAATCTGAATTGCATAATGAGAGGTGCTTGCATATGTTATTTTTGTATCCTTGATTTCCTGATAGCTTCATGTTTCTTCATTCTAACATCCTCTTGTTAATTTTTAATTCTTCAGGCAGGCAAGAATTAAATTCTGCCTCATCTTAAGAATTACTTAAGTACATAAAACATGTTGAATTTCATTAGCTTTATAAGTAATCTCAATAATTTGAATTACACTGTTATCTCTAGTACAGTAACAGTTTATTAAAATACTTTTTAAAAATAGGTTTATTGACGTATAATTTACATATAGTAAAATTACCCTTTCAAAGTGTATAGTTCATTGTGTTTGGAGAAATTCATACAGTTCTGTATCCACCACCAAAATCGAGATGGAGAAGACTTCTGTCACCCTAGGAGGTTCCTAGTGCCCCTTTGTAATCAGTCCCCTCCCTCAGTCTGTAACTATTTGCAACAACTGATCTAATTTCTGTCCTTATCATTTTGGTTTTTTCTAGACTGCTATCTAAATGGAATCATACAGTATGTGGGTTTTGTGTCTGGCTTGTTTCAGTATAACACTTTAGAGATTGACTCATTTGTTGAATGTGTCATTCCTTTTTATTGATGAGGAATAGTCCATTGTATGGGTATACCAAAATTTGTCTAGCCATTCACCTGTTGATGGACATTTGGGATTATTTACAGTTTTCCATGAAAAGAACTACTATAAACATTCATTTTCAAGTCTTTGTGTGGGCATGTTTTTATTTCTCTGGTATAAATACTTAAGAGTGGGATTGCTGGGACATATGGTAAGTGTATGTTCAACTTTGTAAGAGACTACTGTGGTGTTTTTTAAAGTAGGTGTATATTTTTTATCCCACCAGCAAATATATGACGGTTGCAGTCACTTTGCATCCTTGCCAACATTTTTAATTTTAGCCATTCTGGTAGATGTGTAGTGGTATCTTATTGTGATTTTAATTTGTAGTTCTCAGATGATTAATGAGGTAGAGCACATTTTTGTATGCTGACAGGCCATCTGTGCATTTTTGTTAGAGAAGTGTGTATTCAAATCTTTTGCCCATTTAAAAATTGGATTATCTTATTATTATTTAATTGTAAGAGTTATTTATATATTCTGGATACAAATATTTTCTCAGCTTTTACATGTTCTCCTAGTCTGTGGCTTGACGTAGTGGTTTTTTGCGGAACAGATGTTGATTTAGATGAAGTCCAACTTAACAGTTTTTTTATAGTTTGTTCTTTTCATGTCTTATCTAAGAAAAAGCCTAATCCAAGGTCAAAAGGTTTTTTCCTATGTTTTCTTCCAAAAATTCAGAAGTTTTATTTCTTATGTATATTTCTATAATCCATTTCAAGTTAATTTTGTATGTGGTGTGAGTTATAGGTTGACAGTTTTGTTTTGTTTTTGCATATGCATGCCCAAATATTCTAGCACCATTTGTTTAAAACACTGCCCTTTCCCCATTATATTACCTTGATGTCTTTGTTAAAAATCAATTAACCCTGTATGTATGGGTTTATTTCTCAACTCTCTTCTGTGTTATTGATCCATCTATCCTTACGCAAATACCAATATGTAAGTTCCTTAAGAAAACAAAAATAGAACTACCATATGATCTAGCAAACCCACTTCTGGGTATATATCCAAAGGAAATGAAATCATTATCTGGATGAGATATTTGTACTCCCATCCTCATTGCAGCATTAGTCACAGTAGCTAAGATAAGAAAGCCATCTAGCAAAATTCACAGATTTTTAAAATATGTATCATATTGTGGGAAATAAGACCACAGACTCAGTTTAGAGTAGCCGTTATTTACAAAGCTGCACCCAGGAAGGAATGAGAGTGAGGACATATAAGCCATATAAGCTGTAAATTGGCTGTCATACCTCAATTGCCAGATTGGCTTTTGTTTTTTTATCTTGATGTGAAATCTTTAAGATTTCTTTTTAGTAGCAGTCAGGTCTAAGCAATCATTCATGAACAGAATCAACACAGTCCAAACTGCAGTTTTAAAGACAAGCCTGTTAACAGGCGCAATGTCATTGTAAGCAAAAGAAATATAAACTATTGTCCAATTCTAGTTGTCCACAAATTCAGTTGCCTCATTACCATTTTTCTTTCCTCTGCCTAGTTACTCAGTCACAGTGATGAGGTAGGCCTCCTTTTTCCCACCCTGTTCATATGCCCTGTCCATTTATATGGCTACACTGATGATGTGGGTCTGCTCCTCTGTGCCCTGTTCACCTCCCTTGCTCACACACACCAGTATACTTTTGATAATATATGCAATATAGGAGTATTTTTTCCTTTGTGACTGGCTTCTCTAATTCACCATAATGCTTTCAAGGTTTGTCTATATTGTGGCACCTGTCAAAACTTCATTTCTTTTTATCTTCAAATAACATTCCATTACATAGCTATACCACATTTTGCTCATCCCTTTATCAGTTGATGGATATTTGTTTCCACTTTTTGGCTATAAATGAGTAATGCCATTATGAACATTTATATGCAAGATTTTGTGAGGACAGCTGTTTTCCTTTCCCTTCAGTATATACCAAAGAGTCGAACTTCTAGGTCATATGGTAACTCTGTGTTTAGAATTTTTAAAAATTCCCTCAAAAGAGCTGTTTTCCAAAGCAGCTTCCCTATTTTCCATTCCCGCCAGTATGTATGAGAGTTCCAATCTCTCCACATCCTTGTCAATACTCGTTATTGTTTGTCTTTTCAATTATGGCCATCCTCAACTCAGTGAAATGGTATCTCATTGTAGTTTTGATTTGCACTCCCTACTTACTAAGGATGTTGAGCATATTTTATGTGCTTATTGGCAATGTGTATATCTTTGGAGAAATGTCTGTTTAATCCTTTGCCTATTTTTGAAAATGTGGGAAGTCTTTTTATTATTTAGTTATGAAAATCTAAATATTCTAGATATAAATCACTTAACAGATACATGATTTATAAATTTTTCCCATTTAATGGGCTTTAGATTTTTTATTCATTATTTATTATTGAGTTATGAAAATTATTTATGTATTCTATCTATAAGTCACTTAACAGATATATGATTTGTAAATTTTTCCTGTTTAATGGGCTTTTCATTTTCAAATGGTATGATTTGCCTCATAAATGTTTTTAATTTTGATGTAGCCAATTTATTTTTTGTCACTTATACTTTCGGCGCCCTGCCTAAGAAACTATTGCCTGAGTCAAGTTTACAAGGATATGTTTTGTTTTCTTCTAAGAGTTTTATAGTTTTAAGTCTTAACATTTAGGTCAACGATAGATTTTAAGTTAATTTTTATGTATGGTATGAGGTAGGAGTTCAACTTCATCTTTTGCATGTGGATTTCCAGTTGCCCCAGCATTAATTGTTGAGAAGACTATTCTTCCCCATTTAATTATCTTGGTCACTCTTAGCTTTTAATTATCAGTTTTAATCATGATCAGTTTTTCATTTTTCCCCCCAGAGCTCAATTGAGCTTAGTAGAGGCTTTTTGTAAATATTCAGCTCATGTTCTTGAAAGCCTATAAGATTAGACAGCAGATTTTATTTAACACAGTAAGGCATATGATGATGATGTCAAAATGTTATTAAATGTTTATTGCTTAATGTTTTGTGTTGTGCACTTATAGTTGAGTTGTAGTTTGAGTGCTACTTGTAAAGAATGCTGATAACATACTTCTAAAAGAGAAAGATCTTTGTTTGGTGATGGGGAGTGAAACACAAGATGCTGTTAATTTGAGCCTTTTTCTCTAGTTGACTATCTGTGACCTTGTAAGCTATTTCTATATATGGGATCAGAGTTCTTTTTCAACTGTTACTTTGTATTTCCTCAATTCTGAATTTATAACAATTCTGTCTTTATACTCAAGCATCATACTTTGAACTTATTCCTACAAAACTACATCTTTCGTTGTGGGCTTTGTGTGTTCACTCCTCTGAAAAATTCACATTTTGTTTCTTAACCCAGTCTTAATAGGAAGGTTTTATTTACCAAGCCAAACCCATAACCCTCTGGTACAGTATCAGAAACTTCCTTCAGATTACTTATTATTAATAGTTGATTTATGGATATATTCTAAGACAGAGATTGGCAGACTTTTTCTGTTAAGGGCCACATAGTAGATATTTTAAACTTTGCATGCCATATAATCTCTGTCACTACTACTCAGCTCTGTTTTTGTCACACCAAAGTAGCCATTAACAATATGTAAATGAATGAGCAGGACTGTGTTCCAATAAAACTTTATTTACAAAAGTAATTAATAGTCTGGGTTTGGCTCATGGACAGTAGTTCACAAACTCTTAAGGAAGTCAGAATTCGCTTTGTTAATTCTTAAGTGCTGAGTTTTCATTTAGATTATAATAAAAAAAAGTACTGTAAGAATTTCTGGATTATTTGAAAAACTACTTTAAAATGAGGTAAGTGTATCTTTGTTGCTTTCTTCTGCATTTAGGATTATATAAAGCACCTCTCTTCCCCCACACCGTTATGCTTCTTATTGTGGAATGCTGAATAAATAAAGGTTTTTATAATAGTTGGAATAGAGAAAAGTGGAATAATTGAGATATCACATGGCACATAGGGGTACATGCACGCAGAACATCATATTCATGAAGGAACTGTATTTTTTAGCTTCCAGACTTTGAACTTTCATTATCAGTAACTATGCTAGTCAATATGAATTGAAGAGTTTTTTTCCCTTTTTGTTTATAACTATAGTTATATAACTATTTGATACAGATTTCAATAAAACTGCAGAGCTGAGTTGATGTTTATGGGATATAGATACCTACAATGCTTCCAATTCACTCCTCCTTAAAAGTGAGCTTGGAATTTATGTCAGTGCCTGATGTTGTTTTCCCCAAATTCCTTCTTCCCTTTTCCCTCACTACTATACCATTGGGGTGGAGTCTATATAACCAGTTAAAATCCTTCTTTATAAGCTCCAATGTGACTTGGAGTGGTTATATGACACAGTGTGGCCAATGAGACATTGATAGAAGTTAGAGGGTAGTGATCCTGGGAAAGCTTGTTAAAATAGGGTCAACTCAGTTGGCAAGTGCCCTTTTGTCCTCTTCCTTTCTTCCCGTATCAAACATTGAAGCCAAACCTGGAACTATAAGAGCTGTTTTCTCACTTACCAGGAAGGAAAGGACAAGAAGGTTGTAGAGGTGTGGCTCTGATACCCTGGCTGCAGTTTCATCATGAGCTAACTAACTCCAAATTCCCTGTTAAGGAAGTGGTTGGGGATGTGATGGTGGTGAGGGGGAGATGAATCCTATCTATTTTAGCCATTAGACTTTGGCTTTTTATTATGTGTAGCTGGACTCACTTCTCTGTGAGTTTAAACTGTGGACACCTTTTGTTTATATTGGTCACATATGGCTATTTCTTTTCCCTATAAAACCAAACAGCATTAACTTAGTTTCTACAAAGTAATATCATCTATGATATCAAATTAATATTGTTAAATTGAATTTTTATTTTGTGGTTTATTCTTAATTTTGTAAATGTGTTCTCATTTAATAAACATTTTCTAAAATCTGTAAATGTAAGGAATTTGTGTCTGGTTTTTGGCTTAAAATTTTTCAGATAAGTAATAGAGCTTTTGTAGGATTTTTCCTTTGAAATGCATTTGATGATTACTCAAAAATGAAGACCTGCTTAAGGGTGAGGCATTCATTACAGAGACATTCATTTTGATTACAACCAATATTTTAATGTCTCACAATGTCTTTCTCAGTGTAACATTGATTGCACATTTGGATAGAAGTGACTTCTACTGTCTCCTGTCTTACAGTCTTTATCCTGTATGTTTGTCTCTTGCTCAGACTAAAATGCTATGTCTGGTGTTCAAAGGTATAGTTCTGAATGACTAAATGTGTGCAGTCAGACCTTGGAGATATTGAGAGTTCAGTTCCAGACCACTGCAACAAAATGAATATTGCAGAGAACAGGGAAAAGATGGCAGAGTACAAAGGCAAGGCAGAAAGCTCCTCCTAAAAACACATAAAATAAGAAAACACAGCAAATACAACTAAACCTGAAAACAGCCTGAAGACTGAAGAACGGACTGCCTACACCTAAAGAAGAAGAGCAGACCACACAGAAAAGGGTAAAGTGGCAAAGCCACAATTAAGTGGGCTCTGCACACTTGGCCCTGGAGATGTGCTCTGGGAATATGAGTCCACATTTCACTGGGTTCAGGTGATTAGCAGGGCTGATTCCAGGGAGAGCTGGAGCACTCCAACTCAGCTGAAGAATATATCTGAAATGAAATATACAGGGGAGGGATTTAATGGCAGACTTTCACAGGTTGAAGAAGTTAAGTTGTAAGTGATTGGGAAATTAGGGAGCAAGAAAACAATGAAGCCAAAAAATAGAAAAAAGGATCTCTAGGAATGAAAGAATGGTAAGAGAGGTATGTGATCAATAGAAGCAAAAAAATATTCACATAATAGGGGTACCAGAAGAAGAAGAGAAAGACAAAGGCATAGAAAGTCTCTTTAAGAAAATAATTGTTGAAAACTTATGCAGTCTGGGGGAGGAAATAGACACTGAAGTCATGAAAGTACAGAGACCCCCTAACAAAAGGAGCCCCAGCAAGACACCACCAAGACATATAATAATTAAAATGGCAAAGATCAAGGATAAGGAGAGAGGGTTGATAGCAGCCAGAGAGAAAAAAGATTACTTACAAAAAAATTCCCATCAACCTAACATCAGACATTTTAGAAGAAACTCTATATGCCAGAAGGGAGTGGCATGATATATTTAGTGTAATGAAAAGAAGGACCTCCAACCAAGATTCCTCTACCTGGCAAGATTGTTATTTAAATTTGAAGCAGGTATTAAACAATTTCCATAAAAATAACAGTTGAAGGAATTCACCACCACTAAGCTAGCCTTACAGGATATGTTAAAGGGACTGCTCTATGGAAAATGTCCCTAAGGCTAAATAGCTTTCACCAGTGAAAATAAACCCACAGTGAAGGTAGTAGACCAACTAATTATCAAGCAAGTACAAAATTAAAACAAAATAAAAGAAGCAATATCAACTATACACAAAATCAGTCAAGGAATACACAAAAAGTGCAGGCTATGACATCTAATATGAAAAAAGTGGAGGACTAAGAAGAAGAAAGGGGGAAAATGCACATTTACATTGTGTTTGAAATAGAGTAATTAGCAATTTAAGATAGACTATTGTATAGTAAGGAAGCTGTCCTTGAACCCTCGGTAACCACAAAACTAAAATCTACAATAAATACAAAAATAAATAAAAATAGAAATTTAACTACAACACTAAAGAAAACCATCAATAACAAGAGAGTATAAAAGACAAAGAAAGGAACAGAGAGAAACAACCAGAAAACAGTTAATAAAATGGCAGTAATACATATCTATCAATAATCACCTTAAACGTAAATTGACTGAATGCACCAATTAAAAGACAGAGTAGCAGAAAGGATAAAGAAAAAAGACCCATCTATATGCTGCATACAGGAGACTCATTTCAGACCCAAAGACATGCACGGACTAAAAGTGAAGGGTTGAACAAAGATATTCCATGCAAAATAGGGAGAAAAATGTAGAAGAAGCAGTATTTATATGAGACAAAGTTTATTTCAAAACAAAGACAATAGCAAGAGACAAAGAAAGACGTTACATAATGATAAAGAGATTAATCCAATAAGAGGATATAATCATTATAAATATCTATGCACCCAACATAGAAGCACCTGAATATGTAAAACAAATGCTAATAGAATTAAAGGGGGAAACAGATGGCAACACATTCATTTTAGGAGATTTTAACACACCACTCACATCAATAGATCAGACAGACAGAATATAAACAAGGAAATAGAGGCACTGAGCAATCCATTAAACAAATGGACAGAACACTCCACCCCAAAGCAGCAGGATACAAGTTTTTCTCAAGTGTACACAAGAACAGTCTCCAGAACAGATCACATAATAGGCTATAAGAACCTCAATAAATTCAAAAAGATTGAAATTCTATCCAGCACTTTCTCAGACGACAGTGGTATGAAACTAGAAATAAGTTACACAAAGAAAACAAAAGACCTACAAACACATGGAGGCTAAACAACAAGCTTCTAAATAACAAATCAATCAATGAACAAATTAAAACAGAAATCAAGCAGTACATGGAGACAAATGAAAACAAAAACACAACAGCCCAAAATCTGTGTGAGGTGGCAAAGGCAGTTCTAAGAGGACAGTACATAGCAATACGGGGTTACATCAGGGAAAAAGAACAATCCCAAATCAACAGTCTAAATTCACAGTTAAACTAGAAAAAGAAGAACAAATGAAACTCAAACTCAGTAAAAGGAGAAACATAATTAAGATCAGAGCAGAAAGAAATAAAATAAAGAATAAAACAATAGAAAAGTGAAACCAGGAGCTGGTTCTCTGAGAAAATAAACAAATAGATAAATCCCTAGCCAGAGTTACCAAGAAAAAAAGAGAATGTACACATATAAACCAAATGAGAAACAAAGAAGGTATAATCACAGTGGATACCACAGAAATACAAAGAATCATTAGAGAATACTATGAAAAGTTATATGCCAATAATTGAATAACCAAGAAGTCATGGACAGTTTTCTAGAAAAATACAGCCTTCCATGACTGACCCAGGAAGCAGCAGAAAATCTGATCAGATCAGTAACCAGCAATGAAATCGAAGTGGTAATCAAAAAACTCTCAAAATACAAAAGGCCAGGTCCATATTGCTTCACTGATGAAATTTTATTAAATATTTAGAGAAGACCTAATATCCATCCTCCTTTAAAATTTTCCAAAAAGTAGAAGAGGGAATACTTCCAAACTCATTCTATGAGGCCAGTGTCACTCTAATACAAAAACCAGACAAAGACACCACAAAAAAAGAAAATTACAGACACAATATCCCTGATGAAAATAGATGCAAAAATCCTCAACAAAATACTAGCAAACTGAATCCACAAATACATCAAAAAGATCATCCATCATGACTAAGTGAGATTTACTCCAGGAATGCCAGGATTGGACAATATTTCGAAAATCAATATCATACACCACATTAACAAAAAAAAGGATAAAAGCCATATGATTATCTCAGTAGATGCTGAAAAGCATTTGACAAAATTCAACATCCATTCATGGTAAAAACTCTAAAACAAAATGGACAGAGAGGGTATGTAGCTCAACATAAAAAAGGCCATTTATACCACAAACCCGTAGCCAACATCATACTTAATAGCAAAAATCTGAAAGCTTTTTCTCTAAGATTGGGAACAAGACAAGGATGCTCACTCTCACCACTGTTACTCAACATGGTACTTCAGGTCCTAGCCACAGCAATCAGACAACACAAAGAGATAAAAGGCATCCAAATTGGTAAGGAAGAAATTAAACTGTCAGTACTTGCAAATGACATGATATTATATATAGAAAACCCTAAAGAATTACCACAAAAAACTACTGGAACTAATAACTGAATTCAGCAAAGTTGCAAGATACAAAATTAATACACAGAAATCGGTTGCATTCCTATATACTAGCAATGAATGAGCAGAAAGAGAAATCAGGAAAACAGCTCCATTTACAATTACATCTAAAAGATTAAAATACCTTGGAATAAACCTAACCAAGCAGGTGAAAGACCTATACTCTGAAAACTACAAGACACTCATGAAAGAAATTAGAGAAGACACCATTAAATGAATATCCTGTGCTCATGGATAGAAAGAATTAATATTGTCAAAGTGGCCATCCTGCCAAAAGCAATTTATAGATTCAATGCAATCCCTATCAAAATACCAAACAGCATTCTTCACTGAACTAGAACAAATAGTTCTAAAATTCATATGGAACTACAAAAGACCCCGAATAGCCAAAGCAATCCTGAGAAAGAAGAACACAGCTGGGGGGATCACACTCCCCAACTTCGAGCTCTACTACAAAGCCACAGTAATCAAAATAATTTGGTACTGGCACATGAACAGACCCATACATAGATCAATGGAACAGAATAAGAACCCAGATATAAACTCACACATCAATGGTCAATTCATATATGATAAAGGAGCCATGAATATATAATGTGGGCAAAGACAGCCTCTTCAACATCTGGTGTTAGCAAAACTAGACAGCTACACGTCACAGAATGAAAATACCCAAAAGTAAACTTGAAATGGATCAAAGAACTGAATGTAAGTCATGAAACCATAAAACTCTTAGAAGAAAACATAGGCAAAAATCTCTTGAGTAGTTTTTCTGGGTACATCTCCTCAGGCAAGGGAAACAAAATAAAAAATGAGCAAGTGGGACTACATCAAACTAAAAAGCTTCTATATAGCAAAGGACACTATCTCCCTACGGTATGGGAGAATATATTCATAAACAACATATCCGACAAAGGATTAACATCCCAAAAATATAAAGAATGCATATGCCTCAACACTGAAAGAATAAATAACCTGATTAAAAAATGAGTGGAGGATCAGAACAGACGCTTCTCAAATGGAGAAATGCAAATAACAAACAGGCACTGGAAAGATGCTCTATGTTCCTAATCATCAGGGAAATGTAAATTAAAACCACAATGAGATATCACCTCACATGGTTAGAATGGCCACTATCCAAAAGATAAGAAACAACAAATTCTGGTGAGGATGTGGAGAAATAGGAACCCTTCTACACCGTTGGTGGGAATGTAATTTGGTACAACTGCATTGGAAAGCAGTTTGGAGGTTCCTCAACAAGCTAAAAATAGAAATAGCATTTGACCCAGTAATTCCACTCCTGGAATTTACCCAAAGAAAACAAAATCCCTGATTCGAAAAGATATGTGCACCCCTGTGTTTATCACTGCACTGTTTGCTATAGTCAAGATATGGAATCGATGTTAAGTGTCCATCAATAGATGAATGGATAAAGAAGAGGTGATATATACAATGGAATACTATTCTGCCATAAAAATAAAACAACTCTTGCCATTTGCAACAACATGATGGATCTAGAGGGTATTGTGCTCAGTGAAACAAGCCAGGAGAAGAAAGACAAATATGATATGATTCCACTTGTTTGTGGAATATATAAACAAAGCAAAACAGAAGGAACAAAACAGCAGTAGACTCACAGACACTGAAAAGTGACTAGTGATTAGCAAGGTGGGTTGGGATGAGTGTGGTGGCGAGGGGATAAAGAGCAAATAATTCGCAGTTACAGTATAAGTTGTTTATAGGGACTGTTGAACGATGTGATGTACATTTGAAACCAATATAAGACTGTGTATTATTGACAGTTTAAGTTTTAAAAAATGAATATTACAGTAGGAGTCAAATGCATTTCTTTGTTTTCCAGTGCATATACAAATTATGTTTACACTATTGTGTAGTCTATTAAGTGTGTTGTAGAATTATGCCTAAAGAAACAATGTACATAACTTTATTTAAAAAATACTTTATTGCTAAAAAATGCTAGCCACCATCTGAGCTTTCAGCAAGTCTTTTTCTAAGAGCGGGTCTTGCCTCAAAGTGGATGACTGCTGACTGATCAGAGAGCTGTGGTTGCTCAAGGCTGGCATGACTGTGGTGGCAATTTCTTAAAATAAGACAACAATGATGTTCACTGCTCATCTGACTCTTCCTTTCATAAATGGTTTCTCTGTAACATGCGATGCTGTTTGATAGTATTTTATCCACAAAACTTCTTTCAGAATTGGACTCAATACTCTCAAACCCTACTGCTACTTTATAACTATGTTAGGAATCCTTTGTTGTCATTTCAACAGTTTTCACAGCATCTTTACCAGGAGTAGATTCCATCTCAAGAAGCCACTTTCTTTGCTCATCCATAACAAGCAACCCCACATCCCCTGAGGTTTTATCAAGAGATCACAAGCTATTCAGTCACATCTTCAGGACCCGCTTCAAATTCCAGTTGTTTTTGCTATTTCTACCACATCTGCAGTGACTTTCTACACTGTAGTTTTGAACCCCTTAAAGTCATCCAGGGGGATAAGGTTTTGGTTCTTTCAAACTCCTATTCATGTTGATATTTGACCTCTTCTCATGAAATCACAAATGTTCTTAATGACATCTAGAATGGTGAATCACTTCCAGGAGGTTTATAATTTATTTTGCACAGATTCATCAGAGGAATCACTATCCATGGCAACTATAGACTTATGAAATGTATTTATTCAATAATAAGGCTTGAAAATTGAAATTGCTCCTTGATCCATGGGCTACAGAATGATGTTGTGTTAGCAGGCATGAAAACAGCATTCAAACAGCATTCATTTCCTTGTTCATCTCCATCCAGACCTCTTGGGTGACCAGGTACACTGTCAGTGAGCAGTACTATTTTGAAAGGAATCTTTTTTTCTGAACAGTAGGTTATCAACAGCCAACTTAAAATATTTAGTAAAAACTATGTTGTAAACAGATGTGCTATTATCAAGGCTGTGTTTTTCCATTTCTAGAGCACAGGCAGAGTAGATTTAGCATAATTCTTAAGGACTCTAGGATTTAGAAATGGTCAATGAGCATTGGCGTCAGCCTAAAGTCACTGCATTAGCTCCTAAAAAGAGAGTCAGCCTGTCCTTTGAAGCTTTGAAGCCAGGCACTGGCTTCTCTGTAGTTGTGAAAATTCTTGATAGCATCCTCTCCAAGAGAAGGCTGTTTTGTCTACATTAAAAGTCTGTTTTTAGTGTAGCCACTTTCATTAATCATCCTAGATAGATCTTATGGATAACTTATGTTCACAACTTGGCTAACTAGTCTAAGAGATCTAGCTTTCAGCCTTAATTGCTTTCGACATGCCTTTCTCACTAAGCTTATACCTAGCTTTTGATTTAAAGTGAGAGACATGCATCTCTTCCTTTCACTTAAAGGCCATTATAAGGTTATTAGTTGCCTTAATTTCTATAATATTGTGCCTCAGGGGATAGTGAGTCTTGAGGAAAGGGTGAAACACAGGACGGTAGATGGTCAGTGGAGCAATCAGGGCACATACTTTTTCTGTTAAGTTCACCATCTTATGTTGGTGGATTTTGTGGCTCCCCAAAACAATTAACACAGAAATATCAAAGATCACTGGTCACAGATCTCAATGACAGATACAGCTGACCCTTGAACAATTTGGAATTTAGGGGTGCTGACCCCAGTCCCCCCAACCTGGGCAGTTGAATTACTTCTGACTCCCCCATAACTTAACCACTCATACCCTGCTGTTGACTGGAAGACTTATCAGTAACATAAACAGCTGATTAACACCTAGTTTGTATGTTATATGTATTATGTACTATATTCTTACAATAGAGTAAGCTAGAGGAAAGAAAATGTTTTTTTCAGTTTTTTGCAAACTCCTAAAATTTTCCTGTATTTTTTTGTAAAAAGCCGCAATAAGTGGACCCCTTCAGTTCAAATTCATGTAGTACAAGGGTCAACTGTATAAAATTGGCAGAAGAATTTGAACTATTGTGAGAATAACCCAGATATGACCTAGAGATCCAAAGTGCACAAATATTGGAAAATTGGTGCCAATAGCCTTGCTTGAGCCTGGTTGCTACAAAACTTCAATTTGTGAAAAAAACAGTATCTATGAAGTGGAATAAAGCAAAGTGCAATAAAATGAGGTATTCCTGTACTTGGTGGTTCTTGAAATTGAAAGACTTTTTTGATATATACGTTCCCTTACCCGCACATCTCTAGATGATAAAATAGAGATTTTAATAGAAATCTCAGGTTTTATTAACATACAATTCAGTAAATCCGAAAAACAGGCAAATAAGTTTAGTGTCCTATATTCTGAGAAAGACTCTTAGTTTGTAAAAAAGCTATTTAACTTATTCTTCCATCTACCTATCAACATTTAAGTATCAGTGATGCACATATCTCTTTTTTTTATTAGGGTACCATTGATACACAATCTTATGCTCAGGTTTCACATGAGCAACATTGTGTGTACTACATTCCCCCCTATTATCAAGTCCCCACCACACACCCCATTACAGTCACTGTCCATCAGCAGAGTAAGATGCTATAGTGTCACTAATTGTCTTCTCTGTGCTATACTTCCTTCCCTATGCCCCCCATATTATGGTGATGCATGTATCTTTATTAACAAAGCAATTTTAATACTGTAAATCATTTTTACTACTTGCAAAGTCACATTAGACTAGATCAAGCAGACCTGACTTACTTCTCAGTTGCTTTTTATATAAACTATATTTTTCTTTTTAACTCCAAAATATTCTAATGAGTGTTATTGTCTAATTAGGCCCTAAAAATTCTCCACTAATTGCTGCTGGCATAATCAACTTTTTTGACCTGCAGTTTTATGAACAAGAATAAGTAATTGTGTAAAAACTACTGTGTGATATAATGGCCCAGTGGGAATTATTATACATCCTGAAAATAACAATAATTCTCTCAAAACAGCTAATACACACCTTTTTTAAAAATTTAAACCAACTAGGAGAATGCAGAAACTGCTTCCTGTTTTGCTCTTCATTAGTAAAAGTTATAGGGCAATTTTGTGCTAATGAAGTCAGACTAATAAGGCATAATATTTCCAAGATAATTTGAAGCATTAAGGACTAGTTTAATTTTTTTAAAGCTTAAAAAGAAAACGCAATTCTTTTTAAAAATTCATTTGGTTTTTGGCATACACAAAGGACTTGTTTATATTAACCCCACATCTCATTTGTACCTGAATTTATTACAGGCTCTTATGTCCTTCCGATATGTAACTGGTGTTTTATAAAGGGTAAAAAAATGAAAGAAAGCAGAGCATTAAATGTTGTTTTAACTTGTTTTTCAAAGTTATGCCATGTGCAGCAGATGTGGTTTGCTCGACTTAAAGTCTTTCTCTTTTTCCTTCCCTACTGACAGACTCGAATTCTTTGGCTATACCTTGCATGTGCTTCTAAAGATTGGTGGGAAAGGATATGTTGTCTGACACTATTTAGGAGGATAGAGTAGAAAGATGACATGAGTAGGCTACTGAATTAAAAACCCCAGAACCATCCTACTCCTGGATTTCTTGTTATGTATTATGTGATAACGTTGTTTCTCTTTAGGGTTCAAGTCATTTTGTGTTGAGTTTCTATTCTTGCACTGCATTCTAACGGAAAGAGTGTTTATAAAGCCAGTTTTAAAAGTCAATTGCATTTCCTTCCGTTAACTGCTAAATTTAAAGCTTCTGTCCTCTAAAACTCTCCTATATCCATTGCCAGTATTTAGTTACTGATAATGAACAGATATTTGTTTTTTTATGGAACATAAATCATGAACACCAGCATAATAGCAGTGAAGTTTTTATGGTACTTTTCCAATTTACAAAGTACCATCTTATCTCATTTGATCACAGCTCAGCCTACTTGGCTTAGTCATTTCATAGAATGGATGAGACTAAGAAGCTGGATATAGAGGTCTAGGGTATATTTAATTATATGCTTGTAAATGAGGGCAGTGTGTGAAACTTTTACATAAATGCAACTGACTGATTTGATGTGCAACCAAAATAAATACTGTTATTTTGTATTTTTTAAAATTTAAACAGCAATTTCTGACTCGGGTAAGAATCACAGATGTAAATCATTTAAATAATCCCTCTAGGGGTTTTTTGTTTTTAATCTAGATTTTTTGTTTTTAATCTAGATTAATTAGCTTTATTTCAATATCAACATGCATTGTGTATCATAATAACTTCAGGATATCCAGGAAAAACATGTCCGAAAAGAAGTTTTAAGCATATGCTAAACTCCTTAGGTGCAGATTTAGGGTTTGTATATGGGTGGTACTTAAAACTCTGAGAATGGATGATAGCTTAGGAATTTAGGTGGAAAACAAAGGAGAAAATGACTAAAGATTGAACACCTAAGAGAGTGGGCTGAGGAGGAGGAGGGCCCAGGGTAAGAGGAAGAGATGAGAACTAGGAGGAGAATCAGGAGCAGCTGGGAGGCCTAGGAAAGCTTTTCCAAGAAGTGGTTATTCTAACCCAGGTACTAGGAAGAGGCCTTGCTTAGATAAGAGCGGAAGTGGGTTTCCTGACTATATATACTTGCCACATACCAAAGCAATGGAAAACAAGGATTTCACTTTCTGATTTCAACCTTAAATTTTTCTTTGTCGTTATGTAACAATACTATATTGTGCACTTTGGGGATTTTACACAAGATCAGGAAAGGTATAAATCTTTTTATTTTTATTTTTATTTATTTTGGTATTATTAATGTACAATCACATGAGCAACATTGTGGTTACTAGATTCCCCCCATTATCAAGTCCCCTCCACCTACCCCATTACAGTCACTGTCCATCAGCATAGTAAGATGCTATAGAGTCACTACTTGTCTTCTCTGTGTTATACTGTCTTCCCCATATCCACCCCAGCTACATTATGTGTGCTAATTGTAATACCACTTTTTCCCCCTTATCCCTCCCTTCCCACCCATCTTCCCCAGTCCCTGTCCCTTTGATAACTGTTAGTCCATTCTTGGGTTCTGTGAGTCTGCTGCTGTTTTGTTCCTTCAGTGTTTTCTTTGTTCTTTTACTCCACAGATGAGTGAACTCATTTGATACTTGTCTTTCTCTGCCTGGCTTATTTCACTGAGCATAATACCCTCTAGCTCCATCCATATTGTTGCAAATGGTAGGATCTGTTTTCTTCTTATGGTGAATAATATTCCATTGTGTATATGTACCACATCTTCTTTATCCATTCATCTACTGGTGGACACTTAGGTTGCTTCCATTTCTTGGCTATTGTAAATAGTGCTGTGATAAACAGGGGTGCATATGTCTTTTTCAAACTGCGCTGCTGCATTCTTAAGGTAAATTCCTAGGAGTGGAATTCCTGGGTCAAATGGTATTTCTATTTTGAGTTTTTTGAGGAACCTCCATACTGTTTTCCACAATGGTTGAACTAATTTACATTCCCACCAGCAGTGCAGGAGGGCTCCCCTCTCTCCACATCCTCACTGTCATTTGTTGTTCCTTGTCTTTTGGATGTTGACCATCCTAACTGGCGGGAGGTGATATCTCATTGTGGTTTTAATTTGCATTCCCTGATAATAATGTGGAGCTTCTTTTCATGTGCCTGTTGGCCATCTAAATTTCTTCTTTGGAGAAGAGTCTATTCAGATCCTCTGCCCATTTTTTAATAGGGTTATTTGCTTTCTGGTTGTTGAGGTGCGTGGGCTCTTTATATATTTTGGATGTTAACCCCTTATCAGATATGTCATTTGCAAATATATTCTCCCATACTGTAGGATGCCTTTTTGTTCTGCTGATGATGTCCTTTGCTGTACAGAAGATTTTTAGATTGATAGAGTCCCACTTGTTCATTTTTGCTTTTGTTTCCCTTGCCCAGGGAGATGTGTTCAGAAAAAAATTGCTCATGTTTATATTTAAGAGATTTTTGCCTATGTTTTCCTCTAAGAGTTTTATGGTTTCCTGACTTACATTCAGGTCTTTGATCCATTTCGAGTTTACTTTTGTGTATGGGGTTAGACAATAATCCAGTTTCATTCTCTCACATGTAGCTGTCCAGTTTTGCTAACACTAGTTGTTGAAGAGGCTCTCATTTCCCCATTGTATGTCCATGGCTCCTTTATCATATATTAATTTGCCATATATGTGTGTATTTATATCAGGGCTCTCTATTCTGTTACACTGATCTATGGGTCTGTTCTTGTGCCTATACTATTCTATCTTTTAAAAAATCTCTGGACCCTAGTTTTCCTCTAGCTGCTACCATGTTTCTTTGCTGCCCTTACAGGATCATTCCTTGAGAGAGTAATCTCTGCTTACGCTCTTCTCTTCCTCTCCTCCCATTTTCTCTTGAACACACTAAAGTGAGGCTTCTGTATCCTACCCTTCTATTAAAGTTGCTCTTGTCAGGATAATGAATGTTCTGTTGCCAAATCAAATGGTCAATTCTCAGACCTCATTTACTAGATTTTCCAGGAGCATTTGTTAGAGTTGTTCATTGCCCCCTTCTTGAAATATTTCTGTACTTCGCTTCTAGGGTACTACGTTTTTCTAGTGTCTTTTTGCATTACTGGACACTCCTTCCCAGTCTCCTTTGCTGGATCTGTCTCTGTGACCTCTAATTGTGGGGGTGCTCCAGGGCTCTATTGATAGCTGTCTTCTCTTCTCTCTGTGCTCTTATTCCCGAGGTGATCTCATTTAGTCTCCTGACTTTAAATACCATCTATCTGGTTATTTTGTTTTAGAATACTTTTAGCACCCCTGTTTTGTTATGTCCCTTCAATTTTGCATATTCAGAATTTCAGATTGTGTCCCTCTGTCTAGAGTCCTCATTTAGAATACACATCAATTAATTCATACATATCAGAGCTATATTGCTTACCACGTTTCCTTTTCATTTTTTCCTATCTTTAATCTATGTTAAGTTGTCTTTTATTGTTTGATTATTTTCTTGAGTATTTTTCCTCAGATGGTTGGCCTGAGTTGTATAATCCTGGAGATCATGGTTAGCCTCAACTATCTTTTTGCTATCCCTTAAAAATAATAGGTATCTTAGCTAGATATAAGTTTTATGAATTTTCCTGCTTTTAAGTAGTTTATATCTTCCATTGTTTTTCAGTGTATGGTTTTGATGGTAAGTCCAATGGTAGTCCTATGTTTTTCACTATATAGGTAATTTTTCTTTCTGTCTGAACACTTAAAAGATTTTCTTTTTCTTCTTTAGTTAATTTTATAAGGATATGAGTAGATATCTCTTTTCTCCTCAATCCAACCTGAACTGGTTACCCTTTTCAATTAATCACCAGAGGTGTTTCTTCAGCCCAGAGAAATTTTATTTTATTGTTTGCTTAATTTTTGCCGCTCTTTCATATGGTGTCTTTTCTCCTTTTGAACACATATTTTCACATATTAGTTTTCTGGATCTAATTTTCAAGTCTTTTTTTCTTTTCCTTCACATTTCCATTAATTTAACTTTTTGCTCTGTGCTTTGAGATAATTCTTCCACCTCATCTTCCCATCTGTTTATTTTGGTGTCAATATGATCATCTTTTTTTTAAGTTCAGTACTCAGTTTGAAAATCATGGTTTGGAGCTTTAGGAAGTGTGTGTGTGTGTGTTGCATTAGAAGTTTTTGTTAAGTGCTCTAACAGTTTTTATGTAGGTGTTTGTCTTTCTTTTGTAGTGCTTCTCTTTCACTATATATATGTGTTCTGTTTATTCACTCTTCTTCTGCTCTTTCAAATATTAGGGCCTCTCGCACAGTCAGTTATTTTTCTATGATGGCTCTTTGGAAATCAGGTCTAATTTCTGTACTATTCTTAATAGCAGTAATACCAGAGGTAGGAATAGGTATAGTCCCTACAGTTGAGGACTGTCAGCCCTACTAGGGATACCTGAAGGAAATTTAGTGGTGCTTTCTGATCTACTTGAACTGTCCTAATTTCCAAAGTAGGGAAGACTCGCCTGTCTCATGTTAGGAAAATCCAACATATTCAGAGAGATCTGAGGTAATCTTACCACCGAGGGCTTCCTATCCCTGAAAGCTACGCTATTGCAGTGATCCACAGCCCTCATATTTTGTCTAGGGCTCTGATACTGCTTTTCAGTCAGTTACCTACCCATAGGGCAATTTAGCTTCATACCAGTTTGTTCTGCTGTTACCCCACTAGAACATTAAACTTCATCCAGTAGTGTGTGAGTCTCAACAGCTGCTTAACTTCAGAAAGTTAAGGAACTTGGAGTTGAGCATAGAGGAGAACAAGCCACAAGTTGTCCTGTTTCAGAATACCCTGTATCGCCAGTCATTCCAACACCATTTACAGTCTGATGACTCTCAAATGTATTATTTCTCCAGTCACTACCATTCTCTTGACTCACATATTAGTCAAGAGTTCAACTTGGATATCTAATGGTTATCGAAGGGTTGCATGTCCAAACTGAACTTTTGATTGTCTTTCCCAAACCTCTTCTCCCAGCCTTTCCTGACTCAGTGAGCGGCATCACCACCATTTTTCAGTTAATTGCTTAAGCCAGTATCCTGAGTTGCATTCTTGACTTTGCTCTCTTATATTTACATCCACATCCTAGTCAATCAGCAAATCCTATTGATCATACTTACAAAATATACCTAATCTGACCACCTCCACATCTACCACAAACCATGCATTGTTGTTTCTTGTTTTAACGCAGGTGTCTCCTGACTGCTCTGTAGGCTTCTGCTCTTGCCCTCTACAATTTATTTTTTATAAGCCAGAGTAATCTTTTTTTTTTTTTTGCCACAGTAATCTTTTTTTAAGAGATAAAATGTTGCTTCCCTCCAAAGAATTCTAAGAAAACCTTAACTCCACGCCATTGTTTATATGGCTCTTCGTGGTTAGGACCAGCGCTGCCTACCAACTTCATTTTCTCCTACTCACTGTACTTTTGTCACATTCGCTTCCTCTTCCTTAACTACATCATAACCATCTTATCTCAGGGCCCTTATACTCGATGATCACTTTGCTGAGAATACTCTTCCTCTACATTTTCTCATAGTTCCCTTCCTCATTGAATTTGTGTCTTTCTCAAATCTGTTCAAATTGCCTTATACAGATTGTTCCTGGTCATTCCATAAAATAGGTTCTCTTCTACATTCCCTATTCCACCTTATCCTATTTTTAAGTCTTTTAATTAACACTTATTACCATAGTAATCATGTTTGTTTATTTACTGTTTTCTCCTTTCAGTCATCCTCTATGGGGGAAGAATTTTTTAATTCACTGCTCTGTTGCTAGCACTTGAAACAAGGAGTAGACACATTCAATAAATAATACACACTTCAAGTGGCATCTTTACTAAATTTGAGTTGGATTACAAAATGAAAAAGGAGGTATACACATGACTCTTCCTGGAAATAGATGTTTTTCAAAGTACTGTTTTTTATAATTTCCTACTTTTTATAGGCTTATTTGCAAAAAAATGTAATAAACTTTTTATTTTCACATGTTTTGAATTTCAGTTAATATATTTGTATTTTATTTTTCCATAAAATACTGATCATGCAATCTTTTTTCTTTTTAAGAATGAAATTTCATTGTACCTATAACTTATTCCTTAATAACATATTTGTTACCAACTTCTTAGTTTATGTTTTATGTTAAAAGAAACCTTGTAAAATTGTACAATGTGAAGACCATTGGAAGTAAAAGAAGGAAAAATAGAAATGGAGATTTTATTGCTTTCCGATTATAATATTCCAGTATTTTCTTTAGGTTGCCTGGATATCCCCTCAATTAAGAGATGTGTTTTCCCCTTATGATGTACTCACTCTGTCTAAGGGACCACTTATGATTCTGACTATCATTGCTATTTCTTTCTGCTCTTTGCTTTTTCTTTTACTTGGAACCTCAGTTTATGCCCCCTCTTCTCAATTTTCAGTGGGTAGAATTTTCTTCTATAGGTTAATAAGAAAGAAAAGAGAGAAAATTTAGCAAAACAATAGTAGAAACCAAAATTCTCCTTGAAAATAGTCTTAGCATATATAATTATATGTATACCATGTTAATATGTGGTTTTGACATTTATTTTCTTGTACTTGAGTACAGCATTCTTCTAATCTCTAAGGAAGACCAATTTTAAGGTTTATTGGTGAGGAGGGAAGTCATTGGTACAGTCATGTGCCATCTGGCTCACATTTTTGAAGGGTCATGGTAGTTATCTCCATGAGTGGGCAGGGAAACAACATTAAAGCTCTAATTCTCCCGCATAAGCATATGCTGTTGGCAGCTGGAGAGTTTTATAAAAGCAGCACTGGCCCATGTTCCACTGTACACTTATAAACACCTCTGTCTGGCATAGTACTGATGTTTGTAAATTATTTTGTGGCAAGCTACTTAGTCAGAAATTTTTAAATGGTTGACTTTGATAATTAAGAAATTAACTTAATTTTATTTTTGTTTTTTTCCAGGTGTATGGTGGCTGATGAAGTAAGTTTTTCATGATTTTTGTGTCTTCTTTCAAATTCCACAACCCATTCTTAGTGTCTACTATATACTTATATACTCATATGATTATTTTTCTATATGTGGAGAGAAGAAGGGAAGAAAGAGGAAGGTGTGCAGGGTGCAGACAGAACAGGCTGAGAATGAGTATGTGTGTGTACACATGTGCATGCAAGGCATGCATGCAAAGTATGTACTTGTAACATGTTAGTATTAAAATTAGTGATCCAGATTTATATATTTTTGACCTAGGAAGCATGACTGCTTTGAATTGCAGCCCTAACTGAAACTGAATTCATTTTCCACATGTCATCATACTGCTTGCTTAAATGCTAAACTTTTAAAATTTTGCTCTAAACGTTATTGTTTCATAGGGGTATGAAATACAATTTTAAAACGGTATTTTATTGTCAGTAAACAATTTGATACATTTAAGTGGCATGCACTTATATATTTCATATTCATGTTTTCTCATTCTAATGGAAGTTCTTGTTACGTAAACTGATACTCTAAATAGATTCTCAGAGTAATGTAAATCAGTAAAGTTCTACTTTTTAATGTGTTTGAGACATGTATTGCTATTTTCATGACATCTTTAAGAATAACAGCAAAACATATACATTTAAAAGTATATTAGAAATGAAGAAAACAGATACTTAATTTTTAAAAAATATAAATGAAACCATAAAATATTCTCCCAGTTAGCTATCTTTTAATTTTAGTAACATATAGACTCACCTATGCCTTATCTCGTTTCTCCTTTAGGAAAAAAAGGAAAAACGACGTAACATGAATGTGAATGCTATACAGAAAGTTTCTTGGTTCATGCTGCTTTATAATTACCTAAATTTTTAGTTTGAACTCTTCATTCTTAGACATTTGTTTATACCATATGTTATAGTTAGAAACGTAGTCATCTTCTGTGATAAACATCAATAGTATAATTGAAGAGACAGGACATACACATTTGGGAAACAATAACAGAAAGTTCTGTTTTAGAACAGGATGAATTCCAAAAGGCTCTTCATAAATTAATTAATTTTAGAATCCAAAATGACTGAAAGAGGCTAATGTTTTTAAGTCCCTAAATATGTTTTCACCAAATAGGAAAGTAAACTCATCTTTCAAAACCTTAAAACTAGGCATAACCGTTTTATATAGTAAATATATATAATATATGTGATTTATATGTGTCAGTATTTTTAAAAAGACCAGTTTTATATCCACAGAAAATATATTGTATAAAACAGCACCATCTTGATGATCTCTACAAGCAATTCGTAGAGAAAGTCTCAGCAGCTCTACGGAGCCACTGCCATTGTCCCTCACTTTGATGATGTAGAGATTTGAATAGGGCTTAAATCTTTGGAATCGTTCATTGATTGATTGAGTCAGCACCATAACCCTTCTTAACTTTTACATTCTCTAACAAAGTCCTGTCTTCTCAGTTAGCATTAGTCTAAGGATTATGCAAAGTCCATGACAAACCCATAGCCAGCAAGATATTTTTCATTACACCAATTGTTTTTCCTGTCTCTTATTTACAGTTACAGAGCACTTGTCAAATGTTAAGTGATTTGTGAATTTCAAAATCATTCTTATTTTTTAATTTAATAGATTTGAAAGAACCATTTAAGATTTCCTCATTACTTAAACAAAAACCTTCCACTTTTGTGTCCATCATAATTACTTCTATCTTTCTGTCAGCATTTTGAAGACTCACTTTTTTACATCTGTCCAATTTCACTGGACTTATTTCTTAAATCCTGTCAATAATGTTCATTAAAAACATCCTCAACTTTACACTTGTACAGAAAACAGGCTATGGAAATAAACAGTATGATGTACAAATCTATAATCACAGCTTACAACCACTAATATCCTCTTTTAGTGGTAGTTGAAATGCCATTTTTATGGGATCTTACTATATAGTGTGGATGAAAGTTAGTAAATTGAAAGTATTGAAGTAGAAAGAACTTTTATACATGTAAATTGTATGACCTCTGGTTTGACCTTCTATTTGCTAGTACTGGTCTCTTGCTCTTGCTCTTACCACGAAATGAAAGTGAGGTCAGAGAAGAAAGTGCATTTTATACTTTGGAGGTAAACCACCTTTAGATTTTTAAATTAAAAAATATATTTTGATGTGATGAATATTTGACTATTCAAATAGCTAAAAGCCTCAGGAGAGCAGTTTCACATCTCTGCTGTTGAACCTACTTTTTTTAGACACTTGAATACCCACTTGGAATATTTTATAATTTAGCTGTCCGCTGTGATCTTTCCTCCCTAGCCTTAGAAACAAATGACTTCCTTCGCTGGTATTACTCTCCCTTCTAGTATTTTTCCACTATTACCTTTTTCTAATGTTTTCAATCTTTGTGGAGTTATATAACCTATCTACTGTATGTAAGGTAAATCATGTAAGGTTTTTTACTTAAGAAGATGGAATTAACATTCTGGGCTTTTTAAAAATTGTATATTAACATAAATAGTTTAATACTGTGTCATACTGGACAAAATTTTGTCAGTACATGGATCCAGTATTCTCTTATATGTACTGTTATCAAAGTCAGAAAACTCCCTCTTAGGTGACATTTTGTTAGCCCTCTGCTTTAGGCTCCCCCACCTCAGATAACGTACACACGCACACAATTTTCTTAAGTTTCCTTCCTGTTACTTGAGAAAACATTTTTGAGGGGGCGGGGACAGTATACTAAATAAAGTATTGCTTTTCTTCCTTGTTCAAAAGAAAAGGAAACCACTTTTCAAGGCTGAGCTAGTTGGCCTGCCTTACATTGTGGCTATTTTGAGACATATTAATAGATTAGTATTTGGAACAGAGGCTCTATAGTCTTCATTGTGGATGCTTTCCTTTTGGTCAAGGTGCTTCTCTGGAAGGGGAGTTAGGAGAGGAGGGGCTGTAGTGGAACCCCTTCTGTACTGAGTTATTTCTGTAGGCTGAAGTCAAGTTTGAAAATTCTTCTCAGTTTCTCTGCAGGCAGAAACATGTAGGTGTCTGGAAACACTCAAGAATCCTTTTGGAAGGTTATTTCTGCTCAGATAACCTTGCAATTGATATTGTGATATAGAATCTGCCAACACTACCTTTATAGGTTTGAGGACTAAGGAATTAAACTAGAATGAAAATTTTCAATTTTCCTTTTATATAACCCTGCCCTGGCTTGACAGAGTGAGCTGAAGTTGCAATTTTGTTCCATTTCTTACTACAAGCATTCTTACTTCTAGCTTTCCTTACCAGGCCCAAGTTGAACTTTATGCTTTCTCTTTCGAGCTCACTATTTTGGATTCATTGGTTGTTGGCCCATTTTTGTTGAATTGACTAAACAGTTAATGGCTAACTTATATGTGCTAGGTTCTGTTCTAGTGCTTTACATGTATTAATTTATTTCATCTTCACAACCCTATGGGGTGGTATTATTATTATTATTGTTACTATTTTCATTTTATAGATGAGAAAGCTGATGTAGTGAGAGGTTAAGTAAATTGCTCAATAATATGCAGCTAGAACATGCTAAGAGCTGATATTTGACCTGAAATAATCTGACTCCCAAGTCCAATTACTATTCTATATAAAGTCTCCAGGTACCAGACTTTCTAAATTTTGAAACAGGATTCTGGAGGACAGAGGCATCTGCATGGCACAGTGCTCAAATGAATGAAGCTGAATGTTGGCATGAGGGCGATGGCATTAAAATCTTGTGCTGGTGAGACTGTCTTTACTCTTTTAAGTCAGTTTCATTTGTGTGCTTCCTTCCTTTCCTTATTTTTAGACCAGCTTTATTATTTTTTCAGTGTCCCTTTTTAAAAATAAATGTCTTATTTTAGAGCAGTTTTAGATTTATGGAATCACTGTGAAGATAGTACAGAGTTCCCATATGCTCCATATCCAGCCTCCTATTAATAACAGTATGATATACATGTTTCAGTTAATGAACCAATTCATTGTTCACATATTATTGTTAAGTAAAGACTATACCTTAGTTTTCCTCAGTTTTTCCCTAATGGCCTTTTTCTGTTCCAGGATCTCATTCAGGATACTTGTTGCGTTTCATTGTCATGTCAAAGGCTTCTCTTCGTTGTGTCAGTTTCTTAGACTTTCCTTGTTTTTTAAGACCTTTACAGTTTTGAGAATTGTAGTACATGTAGAGTGTTCCTTAATTGGGATTTGTCTGATGTTTTCCTCGTGCCGAGGCTGGGGTAATGTGTTTTGGTAAGGAAGACCACAGAGGTAAAATGCTATTGCATCATGTATATCAAGGGTGCATATATTAATATGACTTATCACTGTTGATGTTAACCTTGATCACCTCACTTGATGTATTGTTTGTCAGGTTTCTCCACTATAAAGTTACTGTTTTTTTCCCTCTCTTTCCATACTGTATGTTTTTAAGGAAATAACTATGTGCAACCCATACTTAGGGAATGGGGAGTTATACTCCTCTTTCTTAAAGGCAGAGTAAATATATAAATTATTTGTAATTCATTCACTTATTTACTTTATCAGTATTCACTTGTGTATTTATATCAGTATGGACTCATGGGTAATTCATTTTATATTTTGGATTATTATTAGCCAGTACTACTTTTTTTAAATGTTGCTTACACTGTTCCAACTCTCAGTTTACTCCTGTGTCCCTTTGACAGCCCCCTTCATTCTGGCCTGTTTTGTTTGGGGTTTTCTGCTTTTTAAGCATTTTCATACTTTCTGGCACTGCAAGATGCTTGAGGTTCCTCCTGTATATTTCTCGCCTCAGTTCTTGAATTAGCCACTTCTCCAAGAAACCCTGGTTCCTTTTATTGAAGAATATTTGAGCCAGGATCAGGTGCTAGGTGTACTCATTTCTACTGGGGTATCATTTCTTCTAGATCCTCTCAGCTGACAGAGCAAGGACATAAATGTGTGTTCACTAATGTGTATGTACACACATATTTGTAAGTATTCATATAACCACCTGTATCTATAAGCTAAACATGAGTCTATACTGATGTCTCCAACTCTAATTGGTTATCACATGACTCATTCTAGCCTCCTCCCCTTACTTATCTGTAACCTCCCACTCTAGCAGTGAGAATTGTGGTTCCCCCCATCTGGCATCCATTTGCTAAATTGTTCATTTCTAGTATACATGTATGTATTTCAGTATTGTTAACCTACACCCCTGTGGGAAAGAAAGCTATCAACTAGAGTACAGTGCTTATGTACAATTCCTTTTGCATTTATTCTTACGTATTCCACTCAATTCCCAAACTACTTAGATCAGCACCTTACTCCTGTACTCCCTTATGCATGTATAATACATTTAAGTCTTTATCACACTTTACATTCCATCAGGGGATCCCCTGTTCTCCTCAATTACTTTTTAAGTATTTGTATGCATTAAGGTTTATTCTTTGTAGTGTAAAGCTCTATGGATTTTCACAAATGCTTAATATCTTGTATTCACCATTACGGTATCATACAGAGTAGTTTTACTGCCCTAAACAATGCCCTGTACTTCACTTATTTAATTCCCCCTAAGCCAAAACCCCCATATATTTAATGACTATCATTTTGTCTTTTCATATTATCATATAATTGGAAGCACACAGTATGTGACTTTTTCAGATTGGCCTTTTAAACTTAGCCATATGCATTTAAGATTCATCCATGTATTTTTGTAGCTTAATAGTTTTTTATCATTGAATAATATTCCATTATATGGATGTACCACAATTTATTTTTCCATTCAACAAGATGAGGAGACATCTTAGCTTCTTCTAGTCTTTGACAGTTATGCATAAAGCTGCCATAAACATTCACATGTAGTTTTTTGTGTAAATATATTTTTAATCACTTGGGAAGTTACTGGGAGTACAGTTGCTGGATTGTATGGTGTGTCAGTTTTCTAGGACTGCCATAAAAAAGAACCACAAACTCCGTGGCTTAAGACAACAGAAATCTATCCTCTCATAGTTCTGAAGGCTAGAAGTCTGCAATCAAGGTATCAGGAGGTTTGGTTTCTTCTGAGGTCTCTGAGCAAGGATCTCTTTGATGCCTCTCTCCTAGCTTCAGGTGACGGCTGGCAATGTTTGGTGTTCTTGCAGGTTCATCTCTTCAGTCCTGCCTCCATCTTCGCGTGTCATCCCCCCGGTATGTCTATCTCTCTTCTCTTACAAGGACACATCTTCTTCAGTACTGCGTTGGCTATTCTAGGTCCTTTGCCCTTCCATATTGGAGTTGCCTAATCCATTTGGATTAAGGGTTTACCCTACTCCAATATGATCTCAACTAATTACATCTGCAGTGACCCTATATCCAGATAAGATCACATTCTGAGGTACTGGGGGGTTAATACTTCAGTATATCTATAATAGGGGACACCATACAATGTATAATATATGGAAAGACAAAGTTCACTTTTGTGAAAAACTGTCAAACTGTCTTCCAAAGTGGCTGTACCATTTTGCAATTTATTGGTAAGGAATGAATGCTCTTTCCCTGCATCCTCACCAGCAGTTGGTATTGTCAGTTAAAAAAAAAATTTTTTTTTTTTAATTTCAGCCGTTCTGCTGGTATGTATCTGGTTGTTTTGATCTGCAATTCTCTAATGACATATGATGTTGAGCATCCTTTGAGGTGTTTATTTGCTATCCATGTATCGTTTCTGTTGAGGTCTTGTTCAGTTATTTTATCCATTTTAAAAATTGGATTGTTTCTCTTTGTTGAGTTTTAAGAGTTGTGTATTTTAGGCACAAGTCCTTTATCAGATAATATGTTTGAAAATATTTTCTTAGTCTGTGGCCTGTCCTTTCATTCGTTAAGTGTCTTTCACAGAGCAGCAGTTTTTAATTTTAGTGAAGCCCAACCTATCAATATTTTCTTTTATTGACTGTCTTTTTGGTCTTGTACCTTAAGACCCAAGGTTACGTAGATTTTCTCATATGCTACCTGCTAGGGTTTTTCTAGTTGTGCATCACACATAGGTCTGTGATCCACTTTGAATCAATACTTGGGAAAGGTATAAGGTCTGTGTCTGTTTTCTTTTTTTTTGGCATTGGGTGTCCAGTTGTTCTAGCTCCATTTATGGAAAATACTATCCTTCCTTTCTCCACTGGATTACTTTTCCTTCTTGTCAGAGATCAGTTGACTTTGTATGGATCTAGTTCTGCTCTCCCTTGCCTTCTATTGATTAGTGTCTATTCTTTCAACAATACCACTTTTGATCACTTGAAATTGGACAGTATGAATCCTCCAACTCTATTGATCTTCTTCAGTACTGTGTTGACTTTCTAGGTCCTTTGCTTTTCCATATAAATTTTAGAATCATTTTCTCAATCTCTACAAAATAACTTACTGGAATTCTTGATTGGGATTGCATTAAGTTTATAGATCAAGTTGGGAATAATCTATGTATCTGTAGATCAAGATTAAGTTGTGAAGAAACCTTAACAATGTCGAGTCTTTAGTCCATGAACACAGAATATCTCTTCATTTATTTAGAATGATTATTTTTTCACAGTAATTTTCTTTTTTTTTTAATTGAGGTATAATTGACATATAACATATATTAGTTTCAGGTATAAAACATAATGATTCAATATTGTTTATATTGTGAAATAATCACCCCAGCAAGTCTACTAAACATCATCATAGTTACAAAAATTTTTTTTCTTGTGATGTGAACTTTTAAGATCTACTCTCAGCAACTTTCAAACGTGCAATCCAGTATTTTTAAATATAGTCACCATCTATACATTTTATTCCCATGACTTATTTGTTTTATAACTGCAAGTTTTTACCTTCTGACCCTTTTCACCCACACTTCCACCCTACCCCTCCACCTCTGACAACCATTCTAGGCATGGGAGTAATGGAGAAATGATTCCTTAAGTGGGTTTTCGGGTTTGGAGATATTTTTTTAAACTTTCTTAAAATGTTTAGCATAGAGTCTTCCTGCTTTCCTTCAGATCATCCTTCAGTCCCAAATTGTTTATCTTGAACAGTAGCAAAGTACAAATGCATATTCAATTTTAAAGAAGTTTACCCTGATTTCTTTGGAAACTGACATAATTTTATTCAGGGCTTTTGCTGTTTTACACAGATGGGTTATTATACTGTTCTCTCAATAGTTTTGGACAAAATTCAAAATGAAAATCAGAGATGATAGCAATGGTGAGTTAAACCCTACCCAGAGAGAATCAGACACAAAGCATCTTCCTGGAATAAAATGTTTACAATTCACATAAGCATTTGAAAGGCACAAAGCACCAATGCCATTTTCTCTCCCTAAGGCCCTGTTATTATACATCAACACTTCCAAGTATGTTATAAGGAGAATCTTGCAAACATCTCTGATTCACCAGTTTTTATTAATCGGAATGTTCTGCATGAACAGAAATTATTTAAAATCAGGAGGTGTGGTTAAAATTAAATATCACGCCATAATCTACTTTTCCTTTTTAAATAATGGGCTTAAGTTTCCACAGGATTTAAAAGTCCAAAGGGACCATAGCTACACTGAAAATCACACACAGTTCTGAATATACATAAAGGCCCCAGACTTTTCATACAGAGTGGGTAGGGATTGTTACTAATCCAGGCCTTATTTCTTTACACTAGAACATCTTAAAGTTATTTTTTCTGTTAGCCATTGATATTTTACTCTACAGTCGACAAATAAATAATGAAGGTCTCCTATTTGATAAGTTCTTAGGAGTACAGATTAAGTAACATACCCATTTTCTGAGAAGCATTCAATCAAGAAAGGAAAGTCGACAAATGTAAAATCTATGTCTTGTTTGCTGAAGGAACCATAATTACAGCTTGATTTTTTTTTTTAAGGCTTTGTGGAGGAAGTCGATTTGAGGTGAGCTCACTCATAGAAGTTAAGTAAAAAATTAGCACTGAAAAAAGAAAAATTGAGGAATGTATTGACTGGGTAACCTTTCATGGTTTGCAAGAGGTGTTTCACAGGACTGAGGTTGAGACTGAGGGTATCGGGCTGTAAGATCCCTACTTTACTTTTGCCATAGCTGTTTCACCTTTTCTTTACAAATGTTGACTTTCTCTGTAAAGGTTTATTTGAAAAAGGCTTACATTGCTTTTTTTAAATTTTTTTTTTCACTGCATAACTGTTTGCTGTCTTTATTATTAAATGAGTTGACAAGCTCAGGGGAAAATAATTCACTTTTGGAAAACCCAGCAGATTTAACAAGGGTAGAAATAATTGAGGGATTTTAGTAATATAGGCTGTCCCTCTTTTTAACATTTTTAGTAGATTTTACATTATCTATTTCCAGGAGCAACTTTTCAACCAGATTTTTTAAAAAACAGCTATACTTACATACAAAATCTCACAGAATGAATGTACAGGCTGAAGAGTTCTGACATCTGTATACACAAATCAACTCTTCACTACAAGCAAGGTGGAGAACACATCCATTACCTGCAAGTTTCTGTGCCACTATCGTTCCTCCTACCTCCCCCTAGGCAGGCACTGATCTGCTACCACTACACATTAGTAACTAATATGTTTAATTAGCAATTGATGCTGGTATTTATTAAGTATTCAACTGATGGTAGGAAAAAAATCAACATG